>SPJY01013139.1:357974-436792 GCA_005191435.1 Raddia distichophylla
CCCGGGTGGCGGCAGCTCAGCGCCGGCCACCCCGGGTGGCGGCAGCTCGGCTGCGGCCGCCCCCGGTGGCGGCAGCCACCCGGGGTGGCGGGACCCGAGGATATTTTTGTAATTTTCTTTTACAGTGGATTATTTTATTAATTTTCTATTTAACTGTTGATTATTTCGGGTATTTTTCCGTTGCTGCCAGAGTCGCCGCCGACGCTGGGTGTGGAGGCTGTTGTCCAAGTCATTTCGAGGTGGTTTCTCCGCGGTTGAGGTCGCAGTCGATGTCGCCTCCACCTGGGTCGCTGCCGCCAAGGTTTTGGCCACCAGGGTCGCCGCCGCCGTGGGGTCGCCGCCGCCGTCAAACCCTACGGCGTCGCGGATTGGAAGGGAGTAGTGAGGTGGCTGGCTGGCTGGATTAACTGGTTCGATATGGTTTTAGGTGCTGAGCCAGTGGATTTAGGGAGAAATGGGAGGAAGTGCCGTAGAAAGTTAGAGAAAAAAGGAATTAATCGACAGTGTTAAGGACGGGAAGGTGGCTCTATTTAATGTCACCCACCACTAGCCAAGTCAATTGGGTGGCACCAGCCCAATTTCCCCATCCATATATGTCACTCTATTTCCTGCTCTATTGCACTATTAGTTTTTTTAATCTTTCTTTTCAAATTTTCTTCGTTTTATATTACATTCTAAATTTTTTTTTTCTATCGGTTGGTTTATAAAGGGCTGTTTGGTTGCACGAACGATTTAGGCCTGGCCCGTATGAGTTAGCCAGGCTGAGATGAGCCTGGTTGAGTAGATGCAAGTGATGTTGTTTGGTTACCCTGCACCTGTTGAGCCAGGCTAAGCGGAGATGTTGTTTGGTTGACCATACACGTTAGACTTGGATACATATAAATTTAAAAAGGCGACAAACAAATTTAAAGAATAAATTCCAGAAAATCTGTAAATTTAAAACGAAAATAAAAATTTTAAAACAAACAATAGATAATAAAAAATTCAAAAAAATTTGATTTTTTTGAAATTTATATGACAAGTGTGGTCTAGTTCTGTTCGAAAAAAGTGACAAACCCATTTTTGAAATTGTTTCGGTAATCAGAGATACTAATAAAAAGATATAGCAAAAAGCGAACTAAAAACATGCATCGAAGTACGTGCCCCTGCATGCAAGTTGCTGCATGCGAGCTCTGAGTCTGCATCGCCGGAAACGGCCAATTCTTGCCACGCGTGGAGCCTGGCTGGCACAGTGTTTTTGCACCAGTTGGTACATGCTGGAACAGTAAAATCAGGCAACCAAACAACACTTGGCTGCTTCACCTGAGCCAGGCTCTGCCACATAGAGGCAACCATCCCCAAAGTTATTACAGTAGTGTTTTAGGGCTAGTTTGGTTGGTGCCCTGCCAGGCAGCGATCCCAGCCCCAGGCGATCGAAATCGGACGCCTGGGAGCGCTGCCTGGGCCAGGCAGCTCCGGCGCGCTCCCATCCAAACAAGCCCTTAGAACGGCGCGGATGCTCTACCTCCACACCCTACGGGTTCGATCATCTTTGCTGCAAGCAAACCACCGGCTAGTGTCCACAACGACAACGGCCTCCTCTTCTCTGCAATGTCAGCGCGCCTCTCGAGCTCCTCAACGGTTAGAAATTTCGCACACAGCCATCGGAAACAGAACATTTTTTTTTACACAACAAAAAGGAAACAATTTGAACCATGCCGAGCCACCAAATACCATTTATTACGTCCCATGGAGCGTCACCCACCCGCTCACCCGTGGGCCCACCGACCCTTACATCACGGGCCCAACGCGCAGCGACATGGAGTCTACAGAGCCGTGTCTATCTGGGTATGCATCCGTACCGTCTCTGCAGGGATCGAGGCGGGCCGGCGCCCCGGCCCGTGGCCGTGCCTATGGACACGCTGTCGCTGCATTTTGGAGACCGACTACGTGGGCCCGAAGAGTCAGCGGTGTACCCAAGCTAGGCTGCTGTGTTTATGCGCAGCATGCGGAGAGCAACACTGTTCCGAAGCTTTTTGAACAACAGCCCTCGATGAAAGGAAAGTACGATATTGACCCCGACCCGTCCCACTGCGGAGCCGGGCCAAGTTGCCAACCAGGAGGGGAAATGCCCACGCCCCACGGTGGCATTTGCGTAGATACGTTCCCAACTCAAGGGTGTTTACGACTCTCTCCCCTCGCACTTTCCCGCCTGAACTGAAGTACTGAACCCCCACTGCTCTCCTCTGGGAGACCTGAGACCTCGCCAGTCGCCAGTCGCCGCCGCCTAAAAATCCATTTTTATTTATAGTGTCCCTTCACTTCTCTTCTCCTGTTCCTCTCCCATTCCCATTTTCTCCGCTGCCCCAAGCATTTTCCTTTTATTTTCCGATTAATCTGCGAACAGAACCCGCGAGGTATGATTTCGCAACCTCGTGCCTATACAGCAAGGTCAAAGCTCGGGGAATGTGCTATGTTTTGAGGGGAAATAAGTGTTTTTTTTCCTGGTAGATGCAGCTTGTGCTAGATTTGTTGTAATATGTGTATTTCAATTTGCTCCATTGGGGGTTTAGGGTTTTACCCTATTTGTGTTGCGGTTCGGTGCTGATTTCTGTGTGTGGTGATGAATGCTTGCTAGGGTTTTTACTCTCTCAGATGGTTGCTGATTTGTGCTGCCGACTCGCCAGGATTTGGTAATCTGGTTGGAACCTATGGTGGAAGGGATGATGGTTGCCGTGGCCAATGGGGTAAAGATGGAAACCGCCGCTGTTGCCAACACCGCTGCCACCGCAGATTCTCCTACCTCCGTTCTGGAGGACGAGGTATTTTTTTTGGTTGAAAATGTGTTGTTGGATCCCTAGATAGAACCTATTTGCTTCTGTTAGGGCCTTAGGAGGCGGTTTCTATATTTTGCTTGTACAACTTCTTCAACCTTTTCAGTTCTCTGGCCTGATGAGTGATGTCCAACTCTTGATCTGACTATCTTGTGCCAAATTAGAAAATTTCTGAAGCCCAGAATGGTGGCGCGATTAAGCAAGAGGGAGAGCAGCTCAAGGAGGAGAAAATCGATGATTTTGTGGACGCAAGCTTGTCCCTGCCTGTCAAGGTTCAGGCGAACAACGGTGATGCACCCTCCATTGTTAAGATGGAGGAGATGGTTGATGAATTTGTGACTGCAAGTTCATCTCTGCCTATTGACCTCGAGGCCAAAAATGGTGATGCATCCCTCATTACAAAGGAGATGAAGGAGGAGGAAGAGAAGCTAGATGTGGCCCAGGAGGAAGAGGTCAGAAAGAGGGAAGAAGCTACAAGACTTGCTTTTGATCCCAAGGCACGATTTACCAAACTGGATGAGTTGCTGACACAGACACAACTATATTCAGAATTTCTACTTGAGAAGATGGATCAGATCACTGATGTAGGAGTCTCTTTAACTTCGTTTGGACTTTTTTTATGACTCGTAACGTACTATTAGTTGTTTTAGCCTCTTTATTGATGCTGGTGGTGATGTTTGTTGATTAATCAGGATGGTGTTGAAATTCAAGCTGAAGAGGAGCTGGTAGAAGAGAAGAAGAAAGGACGTGGTAGAAAGAGGAAAGCCAAAACTGCACCACAGTACAATGATGTGAGTTCAGATTTTATGCATATTCCTCTGCATTTTGTGAATATGCCAATGCTTGTTTGTTCCCACCTTCTAATAGGTGGATTGTGCAGATGTTGTATTTGTAATATACCATGCCTAGTATGTACTATGTATTACTTGGTCATCTGGACTTCTAATAGTAGTAATATTGAAATGTGTGTTTCTGCTAATAGTCAAATATGTGGTACTTTACTAATATTTGCTGATGGCATTGCAATTCATAGTATCGTTTTTATGTAGCTCACAATCATAAAATTCATAATAAATATTTAATAGTGATATTTGAGATTTCTGCTTCATTAGTATGTGAGTCAGGACATTAGGATGCTGTGTTGAGTTTCGTGATGACTTCATAAGAGACAAATATTAAGGGGAAAAAAGAGTACTGATCTTATTCGTCAACCAAACATTATCTTAACTTTATTGTTAGTTCTGATAAACAATAATATAAAATGTTGTTCAGAAGAAGGCTAAGACGGCAGTGACAGCCATGCTTACAAGATCTCGCGAAGACCACACCCTTGATGACTGTACTCTTACAGAGGAAGAAAGGTGGGACAAAGAACAAGCCAACCTTGTTCCATTAATGACTGGTGGAAAGTTGAAGTCTTACCAGATAAAGGGTGTGAAGTGGCTAATATCGCTCTGGCAGAATGGGCTAAATGGGATACTTGCTGATCAAATGGGCCTTGGGAAAACAATCCAGACTATTGGATTTCTAGCCCATCTTAAAGGGAAAGGCTTGCATGGTCCCTACCTGATAATAGCTCCTCTTTCCACTCTTTCAAATTGGGTGAACGAGATCTCAAGGTAAGGTATCCAAACTCTAAAGTAATTCTTTCACTGTCCATAACTGATGTTCTAATATGTATATGCATGATTTCAGGTTTGTTCCATCTCTAACTGGTCTGATTTATCATGGTGACAAAGTCACCCGGGCAGAGTTAAGGAAAAAGTTCATGCCCAAAAATGTTGGACCGGATTTTCCGTTAATAGTGACTTCATATAATATTGCCATGTCTGATGCAAAATTTCTTGCTCAGTATAAGTGGAAGTATGTTGTTGTGGATGAGGTGATGGAGTTTTCATGCTCTAAATCATTGTTCTTGTGGTTTTCTATTTTGCTTTTAAATTTAACTGTCAGTTCTATGCTTCTTTTTACCAGGGTCATAGGCTGAAAAATTCGAAATGCCTCTTGTTAAGGGAGTTAAAGCGCTTATCCATGGATAATAAGCTACTTTTGACTGGAACACCTCTTCAAAATAACTTAGCGGAGCTATGGTCACTCCTGAACTTCATCTTGCCTGATATATTCTCATCTCATCAGGAATTTGAGTCATGGTATGATTAACTGAATTGACACTAGCACTACCATTCCATATGTAATTTATATACATGTCACTTGGGTACAAATGCCATATACTGGAAGCATTTTTCATGCTGTATTCATTCTAATTAAAAGTTACTTAGCATTTGCTTAACTTTAATAACAGTTCTCCACAATAGCCCCTTGAACATACATGTTAACTGTTCTAGCCAAGATATGGCAGCATTTGTAAAGTGTTTAGCACCAGGACTTATGATATATCAAAATGCGCTTAAACTTGGGCAAACAATATTTTAAATTGCTTTAGTTGCAATATGAGTTCCTCCACAATTAATCATGATGTATTAAATCGAGTAATTCCACTATTTTAATTCTACTCTTGAAACAGATATTGTAGCTATATGTATTATAAAGTGGAGAAACACTGTTTATTCATGAAGCCTATCAAATGCTTTACCTTTCTTGTCGTACCTTATGGGATGCCTATTCTTCCAAGGAGTGTTCTTGTTCTATAGCAAAAGCGGCATGTTATTTTTTTGGATTTTTATTTTGTATCTATCATGTCTGTTAAAATGCCTTATTGAGCATTTGAGCATGACAGTAATTTATATTGTGGTTTGCTTACATGTCTATTGATGACTCAAAGTAATATTTACGTGTCTTAACATTTATTTGGATGGGCTTTGGTACTATGACCCGTGAGACATTTTTGTTTCAAATGCAATAAAGATTCTTGTTGAAAATGGCCATGCGTTGCATTTGATTTTTTGTTCTGCTGTGTTTGGCTGATAGTTGTCTTCTTTGAAGGTTTGATTTTTCTGGGAAAGGAGGTGAAGAAGAACATGAAGAAACTGAAGAGAAGAGAAGGGTCCATGTTGTTTCAAAGCTTCATGCCATTTTGCGTCCATTCCTTCTAAGGCGGATGAAGGAGGATGTAGAGCAGATGCTTCCACGAAAGAAAGAGATAATCATTTATGCTAACATGACCGAACAACAGAAGCAAATCCAGAACCACTTGGTTGAAAAAACATTTGACATATACGTGCATGAGAAATCCGATATTGGTATGCATGCATTTACTCGTGCATATATTTCTATATTTACTGTCCAATCTGTGACTAATTTAATAATCATCTAATTTTACAAATTTGGCTGTATTGTAGTGTTGCGGAAACCTGGTATTAAGGCAAAGCTAAATAATCTGTTAGTTCAGCTGAGGAAGAATTGTAACCACCCTGATCTTTTGGAATCAGCGTATGATACATCAGGTTTGTTCTATGTTGGACATGTTTTTGCTTTGGGCACATGTTTCATGACTTTTCTTGACATTTTTATTCTTGTTTTCTGTGCAGGTCTGTACCCACCTGTTGAGAAGCTTCTGGAACAATGTGGTAAATTCCAGCTGTTAGACAGGTTACTCAGTTTCCTACTCGCACGAAAGCACAAGGTACATGGTTTTTTATTCGACTATTTCTGTATTGGCTGTCTCTGCTAATATTCATTCACATGCTAGCTAGGTTTTTTTCACCTTGCCTTAACTAAATTGATGTAGGTTTTGATATTTTCACAATGGACAAAAGTTTTGGACATTATTGAATATTACTTGGAAACCAAAGGCCTTGGTGTTTGCCGGATTGATGGTGGTGTTAAGTTGGAAGACAGGAGGAGGCAGGTAATGTGGTGGAAAATTGATGATGCATGTATATTGCTGCGTTATTTGGTAGCCCAACTGCACGAGTACATTCAGATTAGTTGCACTACATCAAAGGTTTGCGGTGCTATATATCTGCCTGTCAGGCTTTAGTCACATGCACATATGCTCACTTTCTTAATTGTGTGCATCAGCTATTGTTCTCATATGATTTTGCATGACTTGAATTACTTCTCTGCATGCGTTGTTCTAAATGCACATGTTATTGCACAATCTGGGAATGCTGTCAAAATCCTTGAAAACTGTTATTTTGATGCATTAAATTAACCTATCCATGTTACTTATTGTTTCTATCATGTCAGTTCTTTCATTACATAACATGTGAATTCTGCAAGCTTGATAGCACAAAATTGATTTTCTACTATTTTTCTGTGGCAGATAGAGGAATTTAATGACTTGAACAGTAGAATGAGCATCTTCATTCTAAGCACACGGGCTGGTGGGCTTGGTATCAATCTTACTTCTGCTGATACCTGCATCATATATGACAGTGATTGGGTAATTAATTCTCTAACAATGACGAGTTTTTTACTTTTTGATAGTGTAATATAATCCGTAAGACCAAATGTAAATGTTATAACATGTATGCATCAGAGGATGTGCTCTTCGTCTCTTCACCTCTTCCTGCATGCCCCCATCTACGGGCGGTTGTATGTGTAGCTGCACTCCTTTCTACAACACTTAGTTTATCTCCAAGTAACTGTTATTGTTGTGTGATACGGGGAACTTTGGCTTCATCCTGCAGAATCCTCAGATGGATTTGCAGGCCATGGATCGTTGCCACAGGATTGGTCAGACACGCCCAGTGCATGTCTATAGGTTGGCAACATCGCATTCTGTTGAGGTGCGGATCTCTCATCTTCAGACCTGCTTACCTGTTTTTTTTAGGTCAGGTACTCATCTTCTTGTTGCAGGGACGGATCATCAAGAAAGCTTTCGGAAAGCTGAAGCTAGAGTACGTGGTGATCGGGAAGGGACAATTTGAGCAAGATCGAGCGAAGCCTAACGCCTTAGATGCAAGTGTTTTCAGTCTCTGATGTAACCCCGAAGGAACTTGCTGTTTCTGATGCTTATTTCATGGGAATGCAGGAGGCGGAGTTGCTGTCATTGCTTGGGGACGAGCAAGACGAGGAAGACAGGATGATCCAGACGGACATCACCGATGAGGACCTCCTGAAGGTGATGGACCGGAGCGACCTTACTGGCACGGCTGGTGCGGCTGACGATGTCGCGTCTCTTGTTCCCTTGAAAGGCCCGGGCTGGGAGGTCGTGGTGCCCACGAAGAGCAGCGGCATGCTCTCGTCGCTCACGAGCTGATCATCACCAACACCGAGGCAGCAGTGCTGCCGCTCTGGCTTCCCTTTTGCTGCTCCGTCGTCTGGCTGTCGGGGTGCTGGGTAACAGCTGATCAGGCGATGTTTTGGATATAAACCTCCTTGGTAATAGCACCTTACTAGCTGTGTGCTGAACCTGCACCGCACCAGCAGGAGTTGATGTTTTGTGATGTACTACTGGTGTAGCTTTTGCAAGCTGCGTTCTAGCCGAAGCTTTTGGTCAGCAAGCAATGTAGGCAGGACGGTGATGTGCTAGCCAAACTGTAATGCAGGTAGGAAGGCATTGTTCAGACTATATGGCAATGCCATCGTTTATTGGTTGCTAAAGTAAGCGTTGCGCTTTTCATAGGGTCCCGTACACCTGTGCTATTGTGCTATTACGCTTTGCTGTATTCCATTATAGCTCTGCAATATTCGCGTGTTGTTTCCTAGCGTGAAGCATCAAAGGTTATGTGCCTATATGTCCAGATGCTCATAAGAACCTACCTATCGCCATGTAAGACAGGTTTTACATGGAAAAAAGTTCGTTTCGACACATCTAACTATGCGCAAGTTAATTTTTCTTCTACTCCAAAATGGGAAAAACAACCCTCCTCAACTCTTCATACCGCACAAATTACTCCATGCTCTTTGATTTTAGCTGACGTGACATCGTATTAAGTAATGTTTTCTATAAAATAAGTTATAGAAAATTATTTGTAGTACGAACGATCTGACTAGGAGGGGTAGTGTTACTGCAATCAGTGCCTTAAGGGATTTCCCATTTCTGTGTTCACGGAGTTTCGAGTCAGTTTGAACGGTGGCAGCGTGGATGATCTGACTATAGAGATGGACATGGGGGTGGGGGTGTTAGTGCAATCCGAATGAATGGATCTCTCAGTCATGCCTATATAAATGTAATCCTGTTTACTTTTTCAATATACGATGATTACGTGTCATAATCTGTCCATCACTTATCTTTAGGCAGACACTTGTTTTGTTGTGACTCGTGTAACGGTGTAAGTAGTGATTCGGTGATCCCAAACCAAATTGGCCTTACATCACCTTGTCTATCATAGAGCACTACACACTTGGGTAAATCAATCATATTGGTCTTCCGTGTCATATTGGTCTCTATCCGATATCGCATCTACACGATCCAAGTACCTACCCCGGCTGTGGACCTATGACTGATTGGAGCTCGCCATACCTGTACCAGTCACAATTAGGCCTATCAATTTAAATCTATACCCTCTTCTTCGAAAAGTTATCAGATTGGCGATCGAGTTAATCTAGCATTTAGAATTATAGATAAATTTAATACCATTATAATTCAGAGACTACTAGATAGACACTTTCTTTTGGAAACCCTTGTGTACAACATACCTATAAGCTTTCGTTCAAAGATATGTGAATTGATGATCCTTATTAGTTAGAACATGATTAAGTGCGATGAGTTAGCTGAAATCACAATTTTTTTAAGAAAAAATATAAAATTGGTCCCTCACCTATGGTCCATAAGCCAATTTAATCCCTAATGTGGAATACCAGGCAAGAGTGATCCTATAACCAGTGAAGCTAGTCTATTTTTGTCCTTTGGTTTTAGGATTTTCTACAAATGTACCTCCATGCAAGCTGATTTTACTAAGATGGCATCCCTCCTCTCTCACTTCCTCTTTTTCAACCTTTCCTTAGATTTGGCGAACCTCAATGTTGTGTTTGCGGGATCCAGCCACCAAGCTAACTAAGCTTGCTCACTGTTCTTGAGGGTTACAGAGAGAAGATATAGGAAATACAGAGAGAAAGAGAGATGGATAATAGGATATACACTAGAGAGAGGAAGACTCGTGCGGCTAACGAGCGTGGGCGCCAACCAGCAAGCTGCAACAAGCAGCACTCAACCGAAGCAAGCCACAAGAAGCAGCACACAAGTGCTATGTGACCGAATCACCGGATCCCCGCAATACTCCTAAAAACACAAACAACACATGGGGTGTGAAAAAGTGTAAGCGAGAAAGTGTGTGACAGTGTGAGTGACACGCATAAAATATTTATTTATTTTTTCTAAAACAACATAAAATACTGCCTAGCTCTCATAAAGTATTATATTTTTTTTTTCTAAAACAGCATAACATACGTTGAGTGACACACATAACATATCATGGTACAACACAAAACTTTATAACACTGTTACATGATGGTTTCGTCTAGTGAAAACCATGAAACATTACGAAACTCTAAAACACCAACCAAGCATGAATAAATTGTGCATTTGACACATCATGGTGAAGAATTGGTCTAATAATACATATATAAATTGATATTTGAAAAGTATATCACATCTTTTAGATATTGCAGTTTTGAATGTGATTTCCGCCATGGGGGGTGGCTTCCGCCATTGGACAAGGCAGAAGGCCGGCTTCCGCCATCCTGGATGGCACATTTTGTCACGCTATAACAAAATCCAAAACTCCATAACACACTCCAATGCACTCATGACACACTTTAAAATTTTTAAAACATAATTCTGAATAATCATATTTACTATCTCCTGTCCTATAACTATTCACCACCTTAAGACCAGCGTATATAATACGCTACCATGATAGGTACACCTAAAAATGCCCTGCTTTTGGGCATGCCCCAAATCCACCACACATTTGCCTAGGACTGCTAATGGGTTCAAACCCAAATTATATTCACCCCATCCCATTTTAATAAAAACTACTTTTTCCTTTCCACCCCACCCCACCTCATTTTTATGTGAACTCAAACTAATCCAACCCATTTTTTATTTGAAACCAAACCAATCCAATCCACACATCTCATATGGGTTTAACCTCATTTCTCAACCCATTTTAACCTCATTTCTCAACCCATTTAAACCCATTTCTCATATAGGTTAGATCATAAAGAAAAATGCCTTAGTACTTTTAAAACCTCGCATTCACCCTTAAAAAATCAGTAAAATTGTTTGAATATTTTTGTCATGACTCTATATATTTAATCACAAATTTGTGTATATTCGTAGGTCAAATAGAATAAGCGGGGCCCATATGTAGAATTTGGTGCTTTTTTTATAAAATAGACTTGTCCAAAGGCTGGCCCGAGCCAGGCTTGGAAAAGCTCGGTTCCACAGTACTATGCCCTAGCCTGGCTCGATCTGATGTTTTTTTTTCCCAATCTTAGGCTCGAGCCTGGCCCGATGCCCAGCCCAGCCTAGCCCGACCTAGTGCTATTTCGTGTTTTCTTCGAACCTGTCCCTAGCCCGACGAGTGGCTCTAGATCGAAGCCCAAGACGGCATGGTGTACTGCTCAGGTTGGCTCGGCTCATGCTGCCAATGGCTAGGTCTATTATAAAACAATTTAATTTTTTTTAAACCTTGTGTTCACACTTTAAAAAATTATTAAAATTGTCTGGTTTTTTCGTTATGACTTTACATATCTGAAAGTAACTTTGTGCAAGTTGGTAGGTCAAACTGAATAGATGAGGTTCACATGTAAAAATTATAGTATTATATAATACATATGAACTCATTCAATACAAATCCGTGGATTGAAACCATTTAAACTCAAATCTTTTTAAACCCAATCCAATCCAAACCAACCCATTTCAACTTAAAACCCACCCTATATCATCCCATTAGTTAAATCAACACTATTTCCATCCATTCAAACAACCCATTTTAAAACATAACTCGTTCCATTCATTCCACCCAAACCATCAGCACCCCCTCCACTTGCGCAGCCTGAAAACCACGCAGCCAATCAATCACCCTACTATGCCCGCGTGATCCGATTGCCCATTCTGCCCGTCACGCCAGTAGCGGGTGGCAGCCTGGCAGGTAGGGACTCAGTTCAGCTCGTCTTCGTCACGGCACAGCAAGGCAAGGAAACACCGCCGCCGCTGTGCTGTGATGCGTGCGTCCGCGCCCATCTCGACCGTCCGATCCGCGCCTGACGGTCACACGCGTCACCCATCTGGAGGCAGGCACCTGACCACCATTGTTCGCTTGGGGTGGTTCTTCCCCTTTCTGAAACACAACGAGGGATGCTTTATTTTGGGCTGAAGAAGAGAGCGAGAGAGAGGCTTTAGCGCTTTCCAGTCGTTAGTGACAACTTTTGTAGCCTTATTATCGTGCAAAGATTTGAGAGAGAGAGAGAAAGAGAGAGAGAGAGAGAGCGCACTTGTAGAACTGAGAGCCCACGGTCTCTTTCTCCTCCTCGCTAAGCAACTGAGTTAGCTGCAGCCTGAGGGAGCAAGGAAGTGAAGGCCATAAGATAGGAGGAAGAAACACAGCTAAGCTGGCTAGCTGAGAGAAGCAGATGCCAGATACCTGTCTCCATCTGTGGTGTCTCTGAGAGAGAGAGAGGGGCACTGGAGATGACAGGAAGGAGGCAGCTTCTGCTAATTCTCTTGGGACTCCTGCAGCTCATCTGCCTTCCTTTTTCAGGTTACGCTTTCCTTCCCTTTGCTTCGGCTATGTCAGTTGCGGTCTGAAGCTCTGTTCTTAGGGTTCTTGCTGCGGAGGTGCACTTGCTGGGAATTCGCACTCTCTTGTTCATTCTTTGCCGCTGCAATGTTTGAGGATCGCAAATTCGTCTTTTGTTTTTCGAAATTTGAGCTAAATAGTTCCAAGTGTTGATCGCTAGCTACAGAGTCCCGGTCCAAATAGAAGTTCAATGCTAGAATGCATCTTCCGAAAACGAAATTACACCCGCGTAGCATGTACGCAGCTCCCAAAGTTCTTCTTTACTCGTCGTTCTTTATGCAATTATTGCGTCTCTAGAATTGTCTAAAAGTTTTTGTTCTACTATTATTTTTCCATTTTTTGGATATTTGTTTTTTCCTTGTTGGATTAGATGTTGCGGAGAAGACAGCGATAGTGCGAGGAGCATATAACTGTGTCAAAAGTAGAGCAATCTGATGATCAAAGTCGTGTACTACATCGCCATGTGACTGTGACATACTTCTATATCGCTGTGCAGTGACACGCTGCCACCTACATGTGCTGACAGTACGGTACAGGCCATTTGAATTTCTTCATGTTTATTAGAGCTGTGAGCTCAAGACAATGTTTAACCATGCGTCACAGTTTATTTACTCCGTGTGTGCGGAACATACGGATTTTTAGATTGAACGGTGCAATTTCAAACTTCCGCTGCCGTGTATGTGTCCACTTAATGCACGAGTTAAATCGTTTGAACCACATGAAATTCGTAGGCAGTGCTTTATTAGAATATTCCTTGCGTAATTATTATTAACAAAACTCCAATTTTAGCTGTAGTTTTGTTCGACTGTGATAATGGTTAGAAAATTCCAATAATATGGCAGAATTTACTCTGCTCACTGCACTGTGTAGTGCAATTTGTCTGAGTGAAACTGCGTGTGTTGCTAACGATGGCGCGCGCGTCTGTCCTGCAGAGGCGCAGTCCTTCATCGGCATCAACTACGGCGACGTTGCCGACAATCTCCCGCCGCCGTCGTCCACCGCGCGCCTCCTCCAGTCCACCACCGTCTCCAAGGTCCGCCTCTACGGCACCGACCCCGCCGTGGTCTCCGCGTTCGCCGGCACGGGCATCTCCCTCCTCCTCGGCGCCTCCAACGGCGACATCCCCAATCTGGCGGCCTCGCCCACCGCCGCCGCCGCCTGGGTCGCCGCCCACGTCCCGCCCTCATCGCCAGCCGTCGTGGCCGTCTCCATCGGCAACGAGGTGCTCACCTTCGGCGACGCGACGCTCGCCTCGCAGTTGGTCCCGGCGCTGCAGAACGTCCACGCCGCGCTGCCGCCCAACTCCAGCGTGAAGGTCTCCACCGTGCACGCCATGGACGTGCTCGCGCAGTCCGACCCGCCCTCCGCCGGCGCGTTCAAGCCGGAGCTCGCCGCCGCGCTCGAGCCGCTCCTCGCCTTCCTCAGCAAGACCGGCTCGCCGTTCCTCATCAACCCCTACCCCTTCTTCGCGTACCAGAGCGACCCGCGGCCGGAGACGCTGGCGTTCTGCTTGTTCCAGCCCAACGCCGGCAGGCCGGACGCAGGCTCGGGGCTCACCTACACCAACATGTTCGACGCGCAGGTGGACGCCGTCCGCGCCGCGCTCGACGGCAAGGGCTACAAGGACGTGGAGATCGTCGTGGCCGAGACCGGGTGGCCGCACGCCGGCGGCACCGACGAGGCCGGCGCCACGGTGGAGAACGCGCGGGCCTTCGTCTCCAACCTTGTGTCCCACCTCCGGTCCATGGCCGGCACGCCGCGCGTGCCGGGGAAGCCCGTGGACACGTACCTCTTCGCCGTGTACGACGAGGACCTCAAGCCCGGGAAGCCGTCGGAGAAGGCGTTCGGGATCTTCACGACCAGCCTCGCCGAGACGTACCCGACGGGGCTGCTCAGGAACGGCACCGCCGGCTTGGGGCCGGCCATGGCACCGTCGCCGGCGCCGGCAGCGGCGGTGGGGCCGGCGAGCCCGGCCCCGGCGCGGCTACCCCAGCAGCCACAGGTGACTCCGGTGCAGCCGGGGTCAACGACGGCGGCGGCGGGGCCGTCTGGCCTGTGCGAGCCGGGGACAGCGACGGTGCGGGGCGCCGCCGGTGGTTGCTCTCCTCCGGCGCATGGTGCTGCTGAATCGTCTCGCACCATCTCAGTGCTGCGTACCTTTGCAGGTTTCTGGCTCATGGCTTTGTTAGTCTGAACTTTTTCTCTTCTAGGCTTTCCGGCCAAGAAATTGTGGCGCCTTACGTGTGTCGTTGATGCGCAATGAAATTGTGTGCCTATTGTGCAAATGTCTCTCAGGATCCAACTTACACACGCGTCATGTGCCACTCAAGAAACATCACGGTGTCTGGATTTGCAATATTATTATATACGTGCACAACTATGCATACCATTTCATGCCATGAACGTTGGATAGCTACAAGCAGGAAGTATGACACAAACATCAGGCAGCATCACGTCTTCAAAATATGAAAATACAACCAAACCGTGCACCCACAGCAATGCGTCGTGGCAATCATGTCGTGAAAAGAATGATCAGCTGAAACATACATCAAGTAGTTTGTTGGCATTCAAGGGTACAAATATTATATACCAACCAAAAGAACCAGGTGTGACGAAAACTCACAAAACCGCACGGCACACACTGAGCAAGGACAACAGAATCAACAAACATAGGCAGCAGTGCAACACCCAATGCTCCAACAGATGTCAAAACGGCAAAACCCAACTAAAAACTCTTATACCGCCATCTCAAAACAAGGCGAAGGCAGCATCAAGCAAGTAAACAAGCACATGGAAGCAGCTATCATCAGACTTATGCACCAGAATGTGAAACTGGTGACGTGATGAATTGGCCGTCCTTGAAGCTATGGATGTATTGTTGAGGCAAAGCATGTTCCACCTGCAACATAAGAAAGGCACAACCTTGTAAAATTTGTGACCCTTTTTTATAGGAATAGGGAATTGATATGCCAATCTATCCCGGCTCAAGAACCAGTGTCCAGTGGTCCCTAGGCTGCTAAGAAACAGTACTATTACAAGCTAATAAAATAAAGGAGGGTGTCTTGCCACAGGAAAACTGCAAACTATATCACGCACTACAATCTAATCAATGTTCACACATAGCACCGCCTAAAATCGTACGGAACAGTATAAGTACGGTGATAAAACAAATTTCCTAAAAAATAATGTCAAAAAAAGAGAAGATAGAAACATGCTCTGTCATTTTAAATCTTGCATATAAAAAACAATATCTAATGAGGAAGTCACAATAACATTCTGTTGGCATTTTATGGTCCTAACAGCTTTGTGAAACATAAGTAGCTCGTAAATTTCTTGTCCTCTCATATTTCACTATGTTTAGGATCACAACTATGTCGGTATCATGCTTCTAAAAGGGAGTTTTGGACATTGTGAAGGACAAAGCATGAGTGAAGACAAGATGATCTTACCCAATCACCATCAGTGGAACCACTTGGAACCATTACATTCAATTCACTAGATTTAGCTGAAGTAATGGAAGCACCCAATGAATCTTTGCTTAAGTATAACTGACATCCAGATGTGTTGTCAATTGATATTGTCGGTGCTGTACCCTGCAAGTAAAGGCAAATGCCATTTAACAATAGGTTTAGTCAACATGGCAAGTGTATTATAGTGCAGCATAATCAAACAGGATGAAAACAACTATTGAATAATTTAAAATGATGAGATTTGCAAACAGAAGAAATGCATGTTAAATACTTGAGCTAATCAAAACAAGGATTTCAACAGCATGTGAAAGTTCTTATTTATAGACTCATAGCAAATGACATGTCGAAGAAAGGAATCGATCATTGATGAAGCCATTTTAGAGCATATAAGTAGAATAACATATATAAATAGCACATAGTACAGCAGTTATATCAGACATAATGTTACGATAAAACGGGAGTTTTCAATTCAAGGTATTTCTTTTTAGGTTCACTATTTCCTGCACAGTCACCACGATGCCCCATAACATATGAAAGGATCAGATACCGGAGTGTTGTGCTTTTCAGAGTCTTCCGTGTCAGAGAAAACCCCAAGGATGGGGTGATTAAATGTATTGATTCAAGAATAAGTAATAGCAATGCAAAATACAGATAAACTAATGAGAAAATAAAATGCGTACAAAATAATTGAATACCTGGCATTGGACCTCTACACCATTGCAGTTGACAACCTCAAAAGCCGCTACAACATCCTGGAACAGAATCAACTTAGTATTGCTCCAGCGCTGCAATGAAAAGTAGCCAACTGTCCAAGAATAATTTGCACATACCTTAAAAACGATTCCAAATTTGGTGCATTTGTCAACAGTGATATTGTTAACTTTACCTGCAACAGTGATGATTGCTATGAGCTTATGTAATCATACAGTAAAAATGGAACATATCCAACATAAAAAAAAAATACCATTCACTTGAATGACAGAATCCTTGCATCCATACACATAAACAGATTGTCTAGCATCACAATCATCAATAGCAAGGTTTTTTTTGCTAACTTGATTCTCGACCACCCACCTGCCATTTTTTTAAATATCAGGCAAATGCAGAAATAAAATATTGAAAAAAAGGAAAAAATATACTCATTTTATGAGAATGATAAGTTCATAGTGTAAACTCATTGAAAGATGCAAGCTCTAGTAAGGAATGCATGCAAATAACTGCCATTGTTAAGTAAAGATGTTCAATCTAGTCCACTTCTTGCATATCACATGTCATTATATATGTTATTTCATCTAAAATTGTACCAGACCTTTTGAACACAGTTCCATGTTCCCAGTTAATTCTATTTGCAATCATTTTCTTACAGTTGTACGGTTGTACCTTGATGCCTAATTACTGTCCCTTGGGGTAGTCGCTGTTTCTAGCGTGTGTTAGGGCGCACGCGTGTGCGTGCGTGTTGGTTTAGGAGTTAGGGAATGAGTTGTGTACGCCTTCTTTGTACTCTAAAAAAAAACTATTTATGAATGCCATAATTATTCTAGCTTATCAAGAACGAGGATAGCCGTAAATTTTAGTGTAAAAACCAATTTGGTGCTTATTTATCCAAGACATGCACACCTATATCATGGGCATTTAGTCAGGAAGTACATATAAGGAGTAGTTGGTGCGCGGCAAAACAAGATAATGCTGGCTCTGTAATGCAAGTAGAAGACATACGAGGTGAGATGAATGCTATGAAACCTATTTGCCTTCTCCACCTTAATTTTCCTTAATGATCCTCCATAACCTACCTTGTTCCATCTTAAAATCCTTCACACATACAGTTCATTCATCTAATCAAGTCATAAACAAGACTGGAATCAGCAGGTCATTTCAGTTTTCCTTCGTACTATGTTCACCATATGTACTGACATGCAACCCGGCTAACAAAACACAAGCCCCTCTCCCACCCAACCCTCTGAAAGTTTCACATGGTAGGGCTTAGTTTGTGACGATGCCACCAATCAAACCATAATGTGCCTGCTGACCACATCTTTGACAATATACTACAGGTGCAACAATTTTTAATAATCGCAGTTAAACTCACTTGCGTCCCATCTGAAGCTCGAGTTTTGGAGGTCCAGACTTGAAAGAGAAGGACCCTGCACGAGAAGTTTTCTCAGGAGAAGCAGCAGGAGCAGCACAAGTACTGCTAACAGCACCACTTCTATCAGCACGGTTTTTTGACTTCATATCATCAGTAACCTTTCGCAATCCTGCGCAACAATAATGGGGCTTCATACGTCCATAGTAAAGTGCTGTGAGGTAAAAACAAATCCTCTAATCCAATATGAAGTATGCATTTTCATCTACCTGCAGTCACGGGTTTGCCTGAACTAATCTCTTGAAACACAGCTGACATTCCTTCTTTAGGCTGCGAAGATTTTGGAGATTTCTCTGAGGTGAAAAGAGGTGCTGAAGGAAGGGCAGGCGGAGGGGGAGCCTTGGTCCCTGATGGTTTTAGTGTTGGAGCAGCAGCCTTTGGTTGGGAAGCAGGTGCACCTCCAACAGGACCCCATACAGGACCAAGAGGATAGTGTTCCTTAACATAATCCCGCAAACCAGGCACGTATAGCTCCTTCAAAGCTTTAGCCCACTCAACATGATCAGGGTCTTTATTCCTGTACTCCACAAGAACCTAGTAGAGAAAAATGTTGTAGCCATGAACCAAAAAAGTGTAAATGTGCATTTAGGTACACTTAGCATGAAAACTTTCAGCAGGATTGTTATAGCACGTTAGTCCATTCTGGTAAGAAAACCACCATTCAGAACAAACATCCTAAGAACTTTAATCTGAACCGTAAGAGAATACAATCAAAACAAATAGAAATGTTCCATTCCAAAATTGGTACATGCTCTGAAAATTACTGATTAGTGGATTCTACATAAAAAATTCACTTTAAAATCATAACTGTTGCATATTATATTACTATATAGCCCATTTTCCCATATACCCACCACACTCTTTTGGAATTATCTTCACACATTATTCACCTGTGAACGTAATTTATCAATCGTATGCTAGCTCCCATAGTCCCATCACACCACTTCTCAATGGTGTCACAGATCCCACTATAGCATCCCCCCATGTGCCTCTCAAAAACATCCTCACACACCTCATCACAGACCCTTGACCTGCAGGCCAATTTTTCCCTGAGAGAGTAAATTTAAATAAAAAAAATTGTGCTTCCATTATGTGCATTTTCATCTCTCCAGACCACTCCTTTCAGTCTTTCACATGGTCAGACCTATGCCTTGCACCTTGCTGATCCCTCGTACCAGGTAAGAAAACTATTGTATCTCTTTAATTAGGGTTGTATTTCTAATCACAACAGTTTATGAAACTAGGATGCACTCTAGTTATAGCACGTTAATTCACAAATGTATAGCTTTACGGCCTGTTTGGAACAACTTCCATGAAGCCACTTCAGGCTTTTCAACAAGAAAAGCCACATAAAATGAAACAAACATTGTAACTTATTGAAGATTCTCAAAGCACCTTTCTGATTTCAACATAGAAAAATATGAAAGCTGGATGCCACCCTCCTTGGATTTTCCATTTTGGAGATTCAATTTATCCCATGATGAGCAGCTGTCACGGGGGTCATTCCTGACTTGTTAGCCCACTAACCTCCCTGCAAGCCACTGCTGCCCTGCATACCGCCCCCCCTGCCAACTACCACTTCTTCTTGCCTGCCCCACCAGCCAGATGCCATAGCTGACATTTTTTCCTTTCTTTATTTTGTTTCCTATTTTCTATTGTTCGATTTTTTTCCATTTTCTTGTTCTAGAGGCATTTCAATCATTTCCAAGCATTTTTTGTTTGGCCATCCAGTGCAGCCAAAATGACAATTTCTAAGGAAAAAAATAAAAAAAACATAGCCATCACAAACTGACCCTTACACATTTTTACGGTTAGTACAGGAACATGTTTTTGGTGCATCACCAAAATAAAATAAATCTGTTTCAGAAATACAATTTCAGAAGGGTGCAACAGTCATTTGTTTGCATAAAAACGTGGAATGGCATTAGTAAACCAGCTGTATTGACTTTTTCATCGGCTCATTCCATAGTATTAGGCAAGAGTGCCATTCTTCAGTTTAAGAGTGACATTTTTTTTATTGTTTTGGTTCCTTGTACTGTGCATTTTTCTCCAAAAGAATGCTGAATGCTATATTGTATCTACTACTGGTGGGTGTTGATTTTCTCACTCCTGTAGCTATTAGTTCAAGAAATATTGGACAGAAGGGCACAGTTTTTTATACTTTTTTATAAGAGTGTGAAGGAATTGCATCCTTTCCCATTTTTTGAAAAACATATTAGTTAGACCAAAGCAATAACCCACTAGTAACAAACTAAAACGCTAAAGGGAATAAACTGCTCAAAGAAAATAAATAAAGAAAATCAGTGTCTAACTGTCTATTGCATCCCACTAACCTAATATGAACCTAGTGAAAAGGAAATAACATTGATGCATCAAGATTCATATTTTTTATATTTGCAAATCTAGATGTAGGCATAAATGGTCTAATAAAAAACATACCTTGTTATTATAGAACTCAGCCATCTGCCAACTTTCTTCAACGTGCGCTGTTGGGAAACTCATGCCTTGCAACGGAGGAGGAAAAAAAACAGGAACAATGCTATCAGCTTGACAGCACCAAAAAATATGACGCTGAAGATAGAAATTTACTAACCACAATCCTTTCCTAAGAATGCAACCCAAGCCAAAGCAGAAAGACTATCTGCAACACTCTTCATATGATTGAAATAGTCCGGTCTCCTTCCTTCGGTCATTGCAATTGCTTTAGCAATAACATCATTGAGAGGCTTAAAGAAGTCCTGGGCATCAGTCATTGATGCAGGTTTCTGCAATACCACAAAAGAAAAGTTTGCTCATTGATGTAAGAACATGTCCAATGCATTGCATTGTTCAGATCCTTTAATGTATGTGGTAACTTCTCTACATATATTATCAATGATCTGTACGCCAATCATTCTACAAAAAAAGAAAAGAAATGGCTGCATAAAGCGGTATGAGAGAATGACTTCAGCCCCGTTCGTCTCGAGCACAATCCAAAATTCCCAACATATGACTCCAAATCTCAGCTCGATCGGCCATTCGCACGCAATTGCTCCCTCAGACAAGGAGACGGATTGTCCAAAACCGAACTAGACACCCGCAGATCTAAACGCCGGGCACATCCAAACCGAACAGATCGAGGCAGAAGAGAAGCGCAGTAGCGCACCCCCATACCTGAAGCTGCTTGGCCTGGACGAGGAGGTCCTTAGCGACAGCGAAGGCCTCGGCGAGGACCTTGGTGGCGTCGAGCACCCTGCCGCCGATCTTCTCGGCCGCGGCGGTGAGGCGGCCGACGGCGCCGGCGACGAACTCGTCGTAGGCCGCGATCGCCGGATCCGAGGCCGCCGCCGGGGCGTCCCCGAGGTCGCGCGGCGCTGCCGAAAGCGAGGCCCCGGAGGCAACGGCGGCCTCGAGGCGCGCCACCGCCGCCTCCAGCCGCTCCACGAGAGCCTTCTCCATCGCGGGGCGAATCCAAGCTGGGTTCTTCTCGGTCTCCGCGTGCTCCCTCTCCTCCGCGCGTGCGCGTCTGTGGGACGCCGCTTCCAGTTTGTGGCGGTTTTGTGCGGTGCGATGCGATGCGATGCCGCTGTGTTCCTGTTTTTGTTTGCTTTTCTGTGGCGACAAGAAACACTCCCTCACCTGAGATGCTGGTATTGGATAATTTATTTTTCAGAGGAAAAAAGTACCGTGGAAATTGATGAGCTGCACGCTGCTGCATGCCTGAGCCATGAACAGTGACACAGGAGGACTGGTGCTTTTAGAGCCTGTTTGGTTCTTTTATAACTTTGTCACAACTAACCTTAGAGCATGTGCATCACCCCCTCTATCAATCCCAAGTTCCCAACTGCCAGCACACACACAAGCACACACACAAGCAGCTGCTAGCATGCATACGCAGTCTGGTTTTTTGAATTTGTTGGGCTCCATTTACTATAGCAACAGTAAAAAGTAGACCCTGCTGGGGATGCTCTTACACAATGTTCGAGCAAAAAAGTGTGGAGCAGAAATTTGAAACCACACTTGTGACAAATTATAGAAAAATATGCCTATGACATGTGGGGTCAAAGACTAAGAAAGTGTGACAAACCACAATTGTGGCAACCAACCAAACATACTCTTTAGAGCATCCCCATCACACCCCCAAAATGGTCTCTATTTCAAAAATTTTCAAATGCATTAGGAGGGAATTTGGTCCATGTGAGGAGCAGTTTGCACTGTAGCAGTTACTGTAGCGATGCAGGAAAATTTGAAGGCCCTGCTGGGGATGCTCTTAGAATGTATGGCGTAACTAAGATTAGACTAGGCAAAGTTACTAACAAATCCAAACCCGAAAAATTCTCAAAATGTAAAGTCACAGTTAGGCATTTCAAAAATATCCACGATTAGAAGTGGTGTGGAAATCGAGGCAACTTACGTTTCTTTTTAAAACTTTTTTTAAAACTAGCGTAATCGATTCTACATTATCTCTACTATTTTATAAACGGCTAATTGTCACAGTGGTGGTACTGTCAACTTAAGATCTGAACCATCAACGTGATATTGTCTGTTCTGCTCTATCAGATCTGAACTGCAGTCCCACCACCGCGAGCTACCTACGGATCCCGCCCGCCGCCCCAGTTCCCTAGCCCACGATCCAACTCAAGCGTGTGATTCCCGTCTGCCGCTGCCGCCGTCTTCGCCCAGCCGCGCGACGCCTCCCTCCCCTTCTCCTTCTCCCTCGCCCGCTGCCTCAACTCGTCGGGCCTCCTACGAGCCCCAGCACGGACCGTCGTCTCCACCCCGTCCGGGCACTGCCTATCTCCATCACAGCTCCGGCGCGGGCATGCATCGTCCAGCCCCCGTGCGCCGCCGGGAGTGCTTCAGATCCACCGTCCCGAGCCATACCGCGTCGGCCCGCGTTGACCGTTGCTCGCCCTAGCACGGAGCTACCTACGGATCCCACCCGCCGCCCCAGTCCCCAAGCCCACGATCCAACTCAAGCGCGATTCCCTTCTGCCGCTGCAGCTGTCCTCGCCTAGCCGCGCGACGCCTCCCTCCCCTTCTCCTTCTCCCTCGCCCGCTGCCTCAACTCGTCGGGCCTCCTCCGAGCCCCAGCACGGCTCCACCCCGTCCGGGCACTGCCTATCTCCATCACAGCCCCGGTGCAGGCACGCATCGTCCAGCGTAGTGCGCCGCCGGAAGCGCTTCAGATCCACCGTCCCGAGCCATACCGCGTCAGCCCGCGTTGACCGTTGCCCGCCCTAGCACGCCGCCGGGATTGACCCAATTCCGCCGCTGCAGGACCTGACTTCCGCTGCTCGCCCTCCACACCATTGCTGCCCTCCACTTCTTGTTTTTTTTCACTGCCCAGGTGGACGGCTGCTCACCACGCTGCCGCTGGGATGGCCCTCTGTGCGCCCAACGTTGCGTCACCGGCACAAACTCCATCTTCCCCACGCCGCAGGCTTTGGTGCTGCCCGCCCTCAATGCGCTCGCTGTGGCTCGGATTTGAGATTCAAATAGAAGTGGGGAATTTTTTCGCTTTCACTGTGAGATACTAATAGGTGCAGCTTAGTGGAGGTGTGTATATTACACACGAGCAGTGGATGGCGTTTGCTTGGTCCAGCCCTTGGATATGAAAGTAAATACAGTCTGATTTAACACGAGATGGTGAATGGAAAAATACAAAGAAGCATTACTCCGTAATTTCTGGATTATTCGCTATATGTGAAATATATTTTATTTGCAGATCGTACCCGGCAATGTTGTTGCTATGTCATCAAGTCAATTCGAGTCAAGTCTAGTTATGCAGGCTCTCATTTCAAATTACCCAGACTGTTTGTTTATCGATTTTAGCCGTTTAAACATTTTCAATGGCAAACATTTATTCACCTTTCCTATCTGGAAAGCTTTTAAAATATTGTTAGGTTTTATAAATGATGTATCTTTTATGATATTTAAAGAACACTAATGCTCACTGTTGCTAAGCCTTTCCTTCTATAGATAATGTCAGTCCCTAACCATTGAGATGGTTTTATACAGAGCAACAATTAGGATAGATCTTGCCTTTTGCAATATATCGGCATGGTTTATTTTCTTCCTCGATTTCCTATTGTTATTTTGTTTTACCACAATGTCTTTACCTGTTTTCATTCTTTTGTCGCAGGTTAGACAACTATGTGTACTACTGACCAATGGAATGTTGCTTAATTGATTGCAATGTTCTATCAGGTTCAATAGCTCAGCCTAACATAAACATCGCAAAATAAATGATATATTGGATATGTATTACCAATTTAATACTAAAAGGTATGTATATTTCCAGCCACCGAACTAATGCATTTTCTTTATACAGGTGGTTTGGTTGGCGGTTATTTTCTTTATCTCTATGTTATAGTATATGTAAGGTCTCTTTTTTAGGCACCTCATGTTTAGAGGTTGAAAGAGCTACACACTGTAAATTTCTTTTTTGCAGTAATCAATGTTTTCATATTTGCCTAACAATTTAATGGCATCTACTTTGATCTTTTATGAGAGAGGAGGCACAAAAAAATCCTATTTTTCTATGGACATATGCCAAACTGTAACATGGCCAATTATTGTAGTGGTCTTCGGTGCCAGTTGCAACAAATCAATCTCCATGAATTGCCATCATCATCTCTGAATCTAGAAGAACCCATGAATTGCATGTGGATTTTTAGTTGATGTTTGTAATACTAAAATAGAGTATGTTTGATAACCCAGAAGAAGCATGCATAAAAGTATCTGCCCACATTTTGTGAGATCTCTTTAGCTACCGTGTGTTTTTTATGACATACTCAGATTTAAAAGAGAAAATACAAAATACATAGTTTTCTCATTTTTAGATCCTTCGTATTGTGTCGTCTATATGCATACAATACCATGGCAATTCAATTCTATATGCATACAACACCCCATGAGTCCTGCCAATTCAATTAGGATGATCAGTAAGACAATTTTACACTTCTACTTATGTAACACATGCGTACTTTTTGAGTAGTAGCTGAAAGTGTTCTATCCTATGTTACTGCAAAATGGCAAGTATTTTGTTCTAAATCCTTTTTTTATTTAGCTTTTGAGATTATTATCCCATAAGTATTGATGAAACGTTTTATTGTCAACTTTAGTGAGTGTGGGTTGTAATTAGCCTTTTCTCCGGTGTATTGAAAGTTCTGTTCATTCATGTAACTAATGAGTGGTCTTTTTTGTGCAAATGTAGGGTGAAGTGCTGGTGATGGGTTATGATGAAATGGGGTGGGTTCTTAAGCGTCTGCACTTATTGATTATACTCCCTTCGTTCCAAATTGTAGTTCATTGTTGACCTTTGGACACATCTTTTAGGGAACATATTCAGTGCAAAAGAATACACAGTGCAAAAATGCAAACATCAATTCTCAGCCCTTGGATCTCATCTGAACGGTCCAACCCCAACCACCTCCCCCTTCCACCAGCACCTCGGTTTCTGAAAAAGGAGGGGAGTGGGGTTTCTGACAAAGGAGGGGAGTGGGGTTTCTGAAAAAGGAGGGGAAGGGGGAGGTGGTTGGGGCTGGACCGTTGAGATGAGATTCAAGGGCTGAGGATTGATGTTTGCATTTTTGCACTGAGTACTCTTTTGCACTGAATATGTTCCCCATCTTTTAACCATTCGTTTTATTAAAAAATTTGTGCAAACATGCAAAAATATAAATCATGTTTAAAGTATGTTTAATGATAAAACAAATCACAATAAAATAAATAATATTTACGTATATATTTTTTGAATATGACGAATGGTCAAATAGAATATCCAAAAGTCAACAGTGAATTACAAGTTGGAACGGAGGGAGTATATAGGATGCCCTATACTTGGTTGCTCAAAAGAAACTGAAGCTCAAAAATTTTAGGTACGAACTTTGGAAGCCATATTTAAGATCTATGATGGAAGTTGATATGAAATCAGTTAGCATGGGTACAAAGAGTAAACCGGAAGTGATTGAGAGTTGTTTGCAGTAGATGAAGGCTTGTTTTCTTGATGTAAATTACATTTCCCTGTATGAGTACAGCTGCAATTTCTTTATTTTTCCGTTTTCTTGGTGATCATGGCCAAAATTTTATATGACAAATAAAATGATGGTCTTATGTTCGTATATGATGTTAATTTGTTTCGCTCATGTGAAAGTTCTGTAGCAAAGCACGGGCATTGTACTCCCTCCGGTCACGAAAAGAAATCGTCGTTGACTTTTGCAAACCTATTTAACCATTCATCTTATTCATTTTTTTTATAAATATATAAAATATAAGTCATACTTAAAATATATTTAATAATGAACTAAATCACAACAAAATAAATTATATTTACATAACTTTTTTTAATAAGACGAATGGTCAAAAATGTCTTGAAAAGTCAACAGCGACTTTTTTTGTGACCGGAAATAGTACTAGTTTTAATAATTTTATTATCGAGTCAGCGTGTCCAGCGAGCAGAGCTAAGCCAAAGTGCAAACAAAATTGACAATCAACTTATTTTATTATTAGATCAATTTAAAAGTGTATCCGAGTTAATTAACAGGTGTATTTAAGTCAATTTTAAAATAAGGCCACGAGCTTAGAAACAGCTCTACACTTAATGTAGAAATCATATAAGAAAACAGTTCAAAAGTCATGAAGGGATGAACCGCACAAATGAAGAATAGTTTGTCAATTGTTTTGGGGGAAAAAAATTGTGTGCGAAGAAAGTTGAGGTAAAGGCCAGGGAATGCACATGAACTTTTCCAACCTTTTTCTTTAATCAGCTGTGCTAATCGCCGAAAGTTGAAGACAGCTACCAAAGGCTTGCTAGGTCACTGTTGCCACTCGGGCATTGCAAAGCAAGCCCATAAATTCCTAGAACTATTCACTGCCCAGAGCCAGCCCATAAGCAATCGGACGGTACGCGTCAGAGCCCAACTTGCAGTCTTTCTGGGAATTTTTCATTTTTCATTTTCCCAAAATAAATAAATATTATTTGTTTATTAAAATTTAAAAAGGAAACACTATGGTTCGGCCGTCCGGCTGATCGTACTTGCACGAGAAACGTGCGCGCGCAGCGCAGCCATGCCAGGTGCACGACGCCATCCGCCCTGCGCGATGGAGAGCATCATTCATCGGGACACCTATTGAGCCCGAGTCCCCTTCTCGCTAGCTGCAGACGTGGTGGACTCCACCCAGCAGCACATTTGATTGTGCCTGCTGTTGCTACTGCTCTCTCTCTCTATGTCAGTTTCTGCTCAAACTAGTGGAAACATCGAGATGCTTTTTTTTTTGCCTGCTTCTTCATGTGACCCTTTCTTGCTACGTGCCTTTCATAGTACTCCACCGAGACAAGCCTGAGAGATTTACTGTTGCCCTGTGCAGTGACTTTTCCTCTCTGCCATGATGCTTGCTCCCTGCTCGGGCGAAGCACTTCCTCGCCGCTCACCGAGCGTCGCTGTGGTCGCTGGCGCACAACCGTCGGAGATCGGCGCCGGAGCTTCGCACCCCCCTCTCCCCCCTCTCCCCCTCTACTGCGGTCGCCGGCGCACAACCGTCGGAGATCGGTGCCGGAGCTTCGCACCCCCCTCTCCCCCCTACTTTTTCACATGGGGAAACTTCAAGCATGTAAGTAAGAGCTGAGGCTTTTTTTTGCTTGTTTTTCCTTGATCCGCCGAACTTGGGGGGTAGGGGGTTGCCAGATTCGGGGAAGAAGGAGGAGGAGGTCCATCCTCTATTTTTTCACATGGAACCTAGGACTTGCCTTCTGAAACTTGGGGTAGCCCGTTCCGAAACTTGAACTTTGTACTTTTGAAACCTAGGATTTTTCGCCTCAAAACTTTGAATCCCGCATGTTGAAACTTTTGATTTTGCCTGGCAAACCTTTATCTGTTGTAACTTGGACTTCGCCCGTCGAAACTTTTGATTTTCTTCACCGAAAAACGTCAGTTTTTTTTTGCTTTTGAAACTTTGATTATTACTACGAAAACTTGAACTTGTTTTGGGTACACTTGAACTTCGTCCGTCGAAACTTTTTAGTTAATTTCGAAACTTGGGATTTTTCACGATCGAAACTTTACCTTTGCTACTAAAACTTAAGTTTTGTTCACTGAAACTTGGATTTTGCTTCCTGAAACTTGAAATTTGTACTATTGAAACTTGGTTCATACGCTTGAGAAACTTTCTGAACTTTCAAGTTTCACCGTCAGGTTGCCAGGTTTCATCAAGTTTCTACCATTATTTTCCAAGTTTCAGTAGGTATTTGTCAAGTTTTAGCGATGACGTCGTGCTGATGTCATCGGTTCGGACGGATCGGACGTCCGGACACTGGCGTCCGCCAATTAAATAAATGACTCCCTCGGCGTTCGAAAGTGCGAAAACTACAAAACCATCCTTTGATAGACGGGAATTTGAATTCCTGCCATATTGTTTGGTGGGCTATAGTTGCAATGGTTAGGAGCCGAAACCTGCGCTTTCAATTGGTGGATTTTGACGAACCGCCACTTCTCGTAAAAGTTCGCTAGTTCCAACAGCGGTGTTTGGAGACGGTGATATTCCGTTGTACAAACTAGCGGGTTTTGTGTGCCATATAAGACGCGCGCCGCCCCAGCTTGACACTGTGGCCATTTGGAGCTAGTCTAGGTGAGAAAAGAGGGAGTAAGGGAGAAAGGAAGAGAGGCAGACAAACAAGGAGATGGATGGGTAGAGGGAGAGTTTGGTGAGAGGGAGAAAGGGAGAGAAGAGGAAAGTGGATGGTGTATCTTGTCCGTAGCTTGAGAGGTTTTTTTTGTAAATTTTGAAAAACAAGGAAGGATAGCCATGAAAACATGTAATGTAGTTAGAAATACAACTTAATTTAGGGTTTTTTTTGAAGAATATGTAACTATGTGATAGGCAGAGTAGTGAATGTGTAGAATATGTAGAATGTCACAATTAGTTGGTATTAGTATGATTTGCGGGGTAGATCTGGGATATAGTTAGTGTACATATGAGGTAGATATATGTGAGATATTTGTAGATAGTAGCATTCATACTTTTTGCACGATCATAATGTAACAATTATAATAACCGCCATAAAAATTTTCATTATACCTATAGCTTACAATAATTTCTCAAAATTTTTGAAGTTGATTTTCAAATCTCCCGACATCACATCAAAGGGTTTTTTTCATGAGTGCCATTACGAAGTTGCGATTCTTCAGTTTTGCCATTACAAAGTCGATATTATTATTGATGCCATTATTTTTGCAATCTAATTTCACCCATGCCATTTTCGAGCATTTTGGAGGATTTACAACGTACACTAAATCAAATACGATTAAAATACGTTACTGACAGGTGGGACCCGCATGTCATCCTCTCGTCTTCTTCTTCTTCGTCTACCTCTCCCCTTCTCTTCTCTTCTCTTTCTTCTCCATTGCCGGCGAGATGCAGCGGCGGCAGCGACGGCGAGATGCAGTGGCGGCGAGCACGCGGCGGCGGCGACGGCGAGCACGCGACAGCGAGCAGTGCGGCGACACGTGAGCTACGGCAGCGGCTGTGTGCCCGCGAGCTTGCCGGAGGAGGAGGCGGCCGTCGGGGAGCTCGCCGCCGGTCTGGAGGGGTCGCCGAAGCTCGCTGCCGGTTGCTGTTCGAGATAGTTGGGGGAGAGAGGGGGGGAGGAGGAGGGAGGTAGAAGAAGGCACTGTTTTGAGAATGACGGGTGGGGCCTACCTGTCAGGGGCTGTATTCCCGTATTTCGTCATGTATTTGAACCTCGTATATACTAGAAAAGCTTGAAAAACCCTGACAATGGCATCCCTGATAGATAATTGCAAAAAAGAATGGCATGGATAAGAATATGCGTTTTATAATGATAAATCTGAATAAATGTAACTTTGTAATGGCACTCATGAAAAAAATCGCACATCAAATCAAATGCTATTACTTCTCATGGATGGGCTCATGGCTTCGTTACTATTTAGAGCACGTTTAACATGTCATGTATCATGTTGTAGGTGTAGAGAAGCTATTGAAGGAAAAGAATCTTTTAAAGTGTATATAAATTGTGAAAAAAATTTAGAGCCATAGATAGACAAGCAGAGAATTGCGTTTTAGGGAAGATATTTAAGAAAGCGTTTTAGGATTTGTTCTTCATTCGGACATGGTCAAACCAAACATCCCCTTGCCGTTCAGATCGCGCCGTACACATGTTACTATCATCACCATCTCAGCCCCCAAACTAGCATCCTAGGCCATCTATCATCTACGTCAGTACATTGTACGACAGGGACTCCTCGACGGGGAGAATTTTTTAAATTGCAATTGGATCATCTGTTACGCTCTACGCCCCATGATTTAAGGGCGTCGCTATAGAATACACAGCGCCATAGCCCATAATCTCATATTCCCATATGCATGCATGAACCGAACCGTCCTGATGGGTGGAGCCAGTACTGCCCGACCATTATGGATACGTCGGAACAAGACAATCAAAGAGACCCGTCGATGAGACAACGATTACCAGTCACTGCACATGAACAAAACTCAATGAACGAGCCACGCTCAGGCCGTGTAAATTCACGCACGCCGCTGCGTGTGTACGACGAGAGTAATGGACGATGGCGATTCGCCTATTTTCGGTGTGGATCGAGGACGTGCATGTGCAAGCATGCGGAAGCAAGAGACATTAATTCTTGTAGGCGGAGACATACGGGTGGCACAGCAACATGCTCGGTCGATCGAGACAGATCACGGGGGATTAGGCACAAAGTACGTGGAACAAATTAGGCAAACGTACGTGATAGTACAGTGGCGCAAGCAAGCAAACTTGTCGCGTACGTGCTGTACATGTGTGTGCATGCGGCCGGTGCAGCCCTGTGTATGTAATTAACGTGAATTCCTGCACCGTTGAAACTTGAAATTAAAGCCTTAAACCATTCGAGGTTAGCTTTCGGGCTACGCACGCGGCTCGCACGTTTGAGAAAGCCGCGCGTGGACGCTACCCGCCAAGCGTCGGCGACGTAGCACGCCCACACGACGCCCGCACGGGAGACGCGACAAGCAACGCATCGCATGATAGCATCATAAACAAAGCATAAAGGAAGATTATTAAGATTGGTAGTACCACTAAAGTCGCGTAGAACGAGGATATACAGGACATGTCCAATAGGTCATAATTTACAATGTTTTAGTATTATAGCAAATAAAATAGTTGAGAGAAAATATAAATTAATAATAAAAAGATGTGAATAATAATAGTTGAAATGTTCTAAGTTAGCGCGTTGTTGACGATGGTCTCAGAGTACGTGGGGTTAAGGGCATTCCTAACTCTACCTCTAAACTTCCCCTATCTCATTACTATTTATCCACTTTTCAATTCCTCTCTACATTTTCTCTCTCTGCCACCGTGATAGTTAGGGGAGAAAAAGAGGTAGGGTTGAAAATGCTCTAAAGGACATGTTCAATGCAACCTCTATTTTTTCCCTATCTCATCCCTACTCATTCACTTTTCTAATATTATTCTATCTCTCCCTACATTTTTCTCTCCTATATTTTACTATTACCTAGCTATTGCTACAGTGAAAGACATTGTTTTCGAAGGTTGGAGTGGGCTTGTCCTAGGAATTGCCCTGTGATCGCAAGAGACAAAGGGGGGAGGAATGCAACGTGGAGTGGAGACCGGAGCGACCCGGCTCGCGGCAGCCGGCAGCGGCCGCAACTTTCAGCGTCAGTCGGCGTCGGACGCCACCGGAGTTCCACGCGGGGGGGCCGGGGCGCGGCGCGGCTTTCGGCGGCGCGATCCAAAGCAAGCGACTTTTCGCCTGTCGAGCGAGCGCGAGAACAGCGCGACGCGACGCGACGGCGCTCGCGATCGAGCCGAGCAAGTCTTGGGGTCTGAACGCGACCGGTGATTTCGTCGCGGGTGGGGCTCGTAGCTTCGCCGGAGACTGCGTGGCCAGGCCAGGGGTGGGCCAAAGCGAAGCCAGTGGCGGCACGCACGACTGCACGAGCACGACTCCGATGGGGACGTCGCGCTCGCGCGCGCGGGGAGATTTTTCTGGGCGCCGCCGTGCCGCCGTCCGCGTCGCGCGCACCAGCCGAGCCGGCTGGTGTGAAAGCCTCGCTTGACCTCGGTGGCTTTTTGGGTTGGTGTGGGGATTTGCCTATCCGTCTTTCGGACTCGCTGATGCCTTGGTGCACTCTCTTTTCTGGCTTTTGTTTTGGTAGCTTTTCTACCTAGGGTTATATAACCTGATGTGCAGATAAAGATCAGTCAGAATATGCAAAGTGCCGTTCCTCCATTCGTTGCGGGGTTCGGAAGGAAAGTGGTTGGAAAACCACGAATGCGTGGGAAAGAACGTGTGCGCCGCCTTGGCAATAGCCAACAAGGCAAGGCAAAAATGAGCCATGTGTTTTGTTCACTTGTGCAGTACAGCTGCACCCACGTACTGACCGTAGGGGTGGAAACAAGCTTAGCTTAGACTCGTTCAGGTGACTCCAACAAGTAGCTCAAGCCAGCTCACGAGGAGGAAGGCAGCTACCGGTGATATCTCGACAAGGAAAAGAAGGAGGCCGCGATGCCACCAACGAGGAGGTGACAAGATGGATGGCAATGCTGGTGGTGACGGGAAGGAGAGGGCGAGAGGCCACAACCCCAACGATGGGGATGGGGCGTTAACCAATAGGAGGGGAGGGACGGTGGCTCCAATATGGAGGAGGAAGGGAGGGGTTGGTAGTGCCGATGGAGAGATGGAGGGGTTTGGGCCATGAAGACTGAGGTAGAGGGAGGTCGTGGTGTTGTCGGCTGTGATGGGGAGGGGTAATGGGAGGTAGGAGGTGTGGCGCCGACCAGGAGCAAAAGGGTAGTGGGCGACGATGTCGGTGGAAGAAAGATGGGGGCGGCTGTGCCAAAAGAGGAAAGAGAAGGCGGTGACATTGGATGTGAGGAAGTTGCATGAGATAGGGATAGGTAGGAATTTGGGAGGAGGGACCAAGTGGGCTGGGCCACTGGGGCAGTTGAGCGTCGGGCGACAGCTAGGTCTAGTTCATTAGGCCATTGTCCATGGGGGCAACAAGGTTAGGGGTTGTTCGGCCATGGGCTGGCAAATAGGGGTAGACAACTTATATAGAGAACGAGCCATAAGAGAGCCGGGTCTAACTTGGCTCAAGCTTGTTGAAAAGAATGAGAGAGGCGAATGGCACATATAGAGTTTGTTTGCTCAAGGGACGAGTATGAGCCTAAGACAACAACGGAGCTGATCGAGCCTGATCTAAAGTTCTAACCCTCGTTGTCAGCATGTTCAAGTTAGCTTATACTTATTTGGTTTAAAATAATTTTGTTTCTTTATTATACTTTTTTCTATCATGAAGCTATCAAAAAAATCTTTTAATAATAACACAAACAAAATGGACCACCTTTGAGAAGCAGATTTAAGAACCTCTGAAAAGTTCAACATAATATCTAGCTTAGCTATCCAATTAGTCAGCTTATCAGCCACTTCAAACATGCTCTTAATTTAATTGTTTAAGTGTTGAATGAATAAGCTAACTAGGTTGAAGTTAGTTGTGTGTGAAACTGAATAAACTGATTGAATGAATAAGTTTATGGGCATATTTGGTTCACAACCCCAGCTCGCCATGCCAAAATTTGGCAAGCCAGCAACACGGACTCGCCATCACAGCAATTGGCGAGTGTTGGCGAGCGATTTGCTCACCCACGCCATTGCTTGCTCTGCAGTAGACTGTGCACTGGCATGCCATCTTTTGGCACTAACAAATCTTGGCACGACGTCGATCCAAACGGACGCTAAATTTATTGGCGTACCAAATTTTGGCACAGTGTCCGCCGACCGCGAACCAAACATGTCCTATGCCATTTTGAACATGTTGGCTAACATCTTTGAGAGGCCGAGAGGCCTGGAGATTTTTTTTTTAACTAGACGATGTCGTACGACGCGCAATAATTAGAGAAAAAACTCTAAGCAGTAGAGGTAACTCTAAGCTTGTTTCTTTTTCGTTTCTTTTTTAACTTTCCTCAGCATGGCAATTGATTGTTATTTTGATTTGGTTTTAAACTTTTTTAAAGCGTCTATAATAGTTGTATTTATAGCTAGTTTCTGTTGGGGGCAAAAGTTTCTACCATTATGTATAAATGCTCTATCATACTGTTCTTAGACACACACTCGTAAATCTCAAGCGTATTTCTCTCCGGCAGATATACCAAGGAACCATTTAAAATGACTAATGGACTCTTCATTCATGCATGTTTAATGCACCGACAAATCATACGTCTCAACTGATTAGCTAGACTACACCATCAGCGTACCGAAGCGAGATCTTGTGAATTCTCCCGAGCGTAAGTACGTTACCAGAATGAACCATTGCATGATGGCCACCGAGGTAACTAGGAGTACAGATGTTGCATATTTGTCTTGGTCATTTGTTGTGTTTGAATAATCAGATTGTCCTTAGTTCCTCTTCTTCACCCTCATCTATGGAGTCAGAGACAACCTCGTCATAGCCAATGAATCAATGATTTCTCTATCTTTTTCACACTCGTCCACGAAGTCTGGGACACCATCGTCACTCTCATCCATGGAGTCTAGTAGTCTAGGACGATCTCGTTGTAGCTGATGACTTCTCCATCTTCTTCATCCTCATCTATCCATCCTCAGATGACTTCGTCGTCCATGGGTGCTTCATCTTTCTTGTTGATGGAGTTCTTATTAGTTTCTTTATTCATTTTCGTGGTGCTTCCATGGTTGCAGCCGATTTGTTCACTGAGGACGTGTTTGGTTAGCTTGTTAACTCTAGCCTGGTTTGTATAAGTCATGCAGGCTAGGAAGAGCCAGGCTTAGTAGATATAAGGGATGTTGTTTGATTGTTTAGTATGACTACAAAAGAAAGATGTTTGGTTGCTCACATTTCCTTTCCCCTTCTTTCTCCCTGTTCCCACCTTGGACTCTCCTCCCTCACTTTTCCCGTCAGCTCCTCTCCACCTTCGTTCCTCCTACCTCGCTGTCGTTGGTCACCATCTCCGCCCTGGCCATGCCGCCAGCTGCTAGCCGCTCCGTTGCCAAGCTCCGTCCCCTCAGTCTCTCTTCCCTGCCATCTCCTTCGTCCCCACCTTGGCTTCTTCGCCGCTGGTGTCGCCGCTCCTTCCCTGCCGTTGCTGGAGCGCCGCCCGCCACGCCAAAGCTCCACCGTCGTAGGTTGGTCTCACATACCCATTCTCCCATTCCTCCGCCGCCTCCTCTCCTCTCTCCCCCTCCCTGGTATCTCTCTCTCTCTCTCTCTCTCTGCCATGCTTTTAATTGCTCGTCCCCGTCGGCCGGATCTAACACTGCCCTCGTCCCTACTAGGTATCGGTATTGCCACCCTTGTCCCTGCTCGGCACAGGCATTGCCACCCTTGTCGTCACCTTCTCTGACTGAATCCATCGTCAGAAGTCCTCTTCTGCCTTGCGCTGCCACCTACTTCTGCCCCGAGCTGCCGTCAACTGTCATCGACACTTCTCCCAGTCAAATTGAGCCCGCCTCGAGAACCCCCTCGGTGCCCTTCCCCTTTCCCCTAAGTCCTCCTCGCTGGAGCACCGCGTCGTCATCGGAATTGACACCGATGAGCCGCTCCAGCTGCTGCTCCCCTGACCCATCTCTCCACCATGTGGGACCTGCGTCACCAGCCTGCACGCCTAGAGCCCTGCTCAGTTGGTACGCTCGTTTGGGGCGTACGAGGCCAACAAGGTTAGGGCCTTGTTCTTTTTAGCGTATCGTTGCGTTGGCGTAATACTGTAGCAAATTTGAGGGTCCTCGAAAAGAGGTCTAAATATTATAAAAAAAATAATTAAAAAATAGTTTTAAAATCTTTGAAAGGACTACTAAAAGCCAAGAAAAAATCGTTACGAATTATCACAACATATAGGCTATATAAAAATAACAAAATTTGCTACAGTAATACGCAACGATACAATACGCTGAAAAGAACAAGGCCTAGAACAATGATTTTGCATATGGAGTGTCTGGTTGCAACAGTGAATTCAGGCAACCAAACAACAAATCCTGCATCAGCTGAGCCTGGTCGGGACAAAACTAGACAACCAAACACTCCCTAAATACACGTGCATGCACTTTTACCGTTTCTTTGCATTGAATATCGAAGCAGCCAAAATTGATTAAAGTTAATGACTTGTGGTTGATTAATGAATTTGATAAGGTACTGCTGACCAAAATCATCAAAACATGTATGCACACATGAGATTTCTAGACAATGGGAAGGAAAATATGTCTGAGATAACTGAAGGTAGTAGATGTCAACTTGTTGTCCAAACCATTTTACACAACCTTCTAAATTTTAACCTCCAAATCTCGAACTTGCTGCGCCATAACTTGTGCACCGTAGGAATGACTATTATTGTGCCGCTCTCCTTTCTACTGTCCGTGTCCCGTACGCACTGGGCACCCTACCTCAGCAAGCTGGACTCGAGGTTTTCGCGTCCCGACAGAGCAAATGCAACAAAATTCAACTGTTGACCGGGATTGATGCCCATTGTACGTAACCTGGTGCTCAAAGTCACAGGCTCACAGCACAATCATCTTCAGCCCACCCCTAAGCTGCAAGGTAGCACGTCACTCGGGCTAAAATTAATTACGAATGCATGCAACTTCACGTGCAAAATGATTATATTATGCTCGAGGAGCGTGGGGACTGAATGGTGTATTCGTCGCGCGGGGTGGCGGATAGTAGCTCATTTCTCCAATTCCGCTCGTATACGGCATAGTTTCCCAATTTCCATTTATTTATGTATTATTTAACCAATTTTTCCGCCCTGACACAATCATTTTATTTGACATAAACGTGCGCGCAAGCTAAACTATGCAACACGTTAATCAAGGAGAGGGTTTCGCTGCGTGAAAAGATCAATTTTCGACGGCTAGGTTGCCGATCTTATCATCTTAGGCTGACAACCGGACGGATATTGATTATCGACCATTTATTGGACTGTCCACAGTGATATTTAATATATAGTGTGAGAAGAAACATTTGATCGTTTGGTTTATTGAATATGGTTGTCTTAACAAAATTTGGTCATGCCTCGATAATTTGGGTGGTATTTGGATCTATCCAAATTTTGGCACCGCCATTGAATATTGGGGTCGCCAACGATGCACAATGCAATCGCCGAGCAAAACAAAGGCGCAGAAAAGCATTGCCCGAGCATTGGCGTGCCGATGCTGCATTGCCACACGTTCACAGTAGCATTCGGGGCCCAGTTGTCATGCTAAGAAACACATGCTTTTGGGAGGCTGATTGCTAGCATATATTGCTTGTTTATTTCACTCGAACTAAAAATCTTCTAATTTCATATCTATTCTTTTTGGTGTCCAAATCAAACGACATAAAATTCTTAAATCATCTAAAATCATAAGCTATCTCTCTGTTATTTTTTAATAATATTTGGTCTTTAGGATTTTTTGAATTTTTTGTTTGAAACTGGATTTTTCGAATTTCATTTTTTGCAATATTGCAAGTTATATTTTTGGTAACCAAATCTCGGTTATCTCATTTGAGTTTTCAACCAAACCATTCTCAGTATATATTAGTATTACGAACAGGTATACAACCTTCAGCAAGCCTGATACGTGCTTAATGCCAATTTGAAACGCTAGGATTTTATCGATCGTACATAGACGAGCGCCAAAACTCTAAAGCACCACTATACCCTCGTTCAAATTAAATTAAATTAAAACTATATTTTTTATAAATCAAACGATGTGATACTATGTAGTTCCCCATCATCTCCCGATAAAGCGACGCCAAACAGAGCGGGTAGTTTTGAGAGAGGTTTACATGTTCTTTTGCTGAAGCATAGGTGAGCGGAGTGAGCGGCGCGGGAGAGATCTTCATTTTTATCATTTTTATCCGATGAATCCACAAAAATAACTTTTTAAAAATTTTTTGAAGATTTTTTTTATAATATTTGTGCTCTCCAAGGACCTTTTTAAAAAGGTTATATTTTTATATTAATATTTTTAGTAACTCTTATGTGACTGCACAGTCTGCACCTGGTTTTTTACCCCGCCACACGGCATGTGCACCGGCCAAAGCCATCTGCGCGGCTGCACGTCGTTTAGCACACGGACGAATTATCCTCGACCTTTTTCCCATGCAAGCGCGCGCGTAGATTCGCGGGCCGTAAAGCTACCGAGGAAAGGAGCACCCGACAAATCTGGAGACAAGGAAAACGAGAAATAAAAACCCGAGGTCGCGTCGGGTCGCGTCGCGTCGGCGCCGGGCACTCGGCCTCGCGCGGCGCTGCTGACGTCCGTCGCCGGCCGCCCGAGCGCCGTTCCACGGACACGAACCGCGCGGCCGCGGAAGCGCCGCACGTTTCCCAAGGCCGGGCTCTCAGCGAGCCGCAGGCACCCGCCGGGGTCCGGGCCCCTACCTCTCTCTCGCGTCACCGTTCAGGCAGCACAGCGCAGCACGACAGGCTACAGGTAAACAGGCCTACAGTACAGCCCACATTCCACAGCACTGCCCGCTGCATTGCAAGCCAAGCTGCAAACTTGCATTAACACGACCTGTAGAGGTAGTGCATTGTTTTTACGAGTGCTTACTGTAGTGCAGTACTTGCTCATTCGCTGGGCTATGTTGTCACTGTGACTGCGAGCCATCGAGGCTGCGAGCAGTGAGCCCGTACAACGGGAAACGCGGGGCAAAAAGAGTTCCCACCCGCAGGCGCAGCGCCAGCGCGCGGGTGGCGTCTCGGCCGCTCGAGCGCATTAACTTCCCTGGTTTTAATACCCACGTCCCCACGCGCACTTTGGGCGATCCGACGTGGCGGTCAAAGGCCAGGACGACCGAGGCGACGGAGGTGGTGTCGCCTCACGGCGAGCAGAGCAGCGTGATGGGCCCCGCGCGCCGGAAGGAGCAGGCGCTGGGCCGGGTCACGTCACGGGCCAGGGGCCAGTCGGGCCACGTACCGCGCGGCCGCGGCGGCTTCCGTTCCACGGGCCACGGCCACGGGTACCAGGCCACGGCCGTACGCACGTACGTTGCCTCGGCGGCGGCCATTGGCAGGAGGGGGCCACGGCCCCGTGGTCCGCGCGGACAGTGAGACATCACGGACCGGCAGGATGACGACGTTGGTGTGGTACTGGTGGTGTGTGTGGTCGCGTGGGAGGGGAATGGTCAGTGCTCGGCGTGGAGGTCTCTGCCCCGGCCTGCAGCAAGGAGAGATTTTCTGTAAGCAGTAAGAGCATGCACAGCAGCCTCCTCATCAGCTGCTGCGGCTGGTATCAATGCCCGTGCGGGCCGCCGAAAATTCAAACGCGGCAAACTGCGCCGGCTGGCGAGCGCACTGATACTGGCGCTTGATGCAGGCGTGGCTGCACATGCTCTAAGCCTCACCTGTTGAGCCGAATAGCCGATGCTTCTATGGGCAGGGGCGGACGCGGCCGAAAATAATAGGAGAGGCTGAAGTTTAACTCAAGACCTAAGTTTGAAGTTTAGCCCCTTCTTCTTTTCTATTTTACACTAAAAATTATAGGTGGGTCTAAGTGAGGCTCCACTGTCATATACAGTGTAGGTGGGGCTAGAGCCCCACCTGACCTGGTGCTAGGTCCGCCCCTGTCTATGGGAGTGCAGTCACGCTCATGCAGCTGTTTAAGCTAGATGAATAAATTAATTGAGTTCGAAGTTGTTTAAACTTATTCAATTAAGCAGTTTATCCATACAGAATCACATGCAACAAATTTCAACCCAGTCACTCTAAACATGCTCCAAACTTTAAAAGGTTTGTCTTTTATATATCTATCCATTATATAACAAAAAATGACAAACGGTAATATCGTGCAGAGCGGTCCAAATGGTACACGCGTGAGCCGTCCAATGTCGTCCAAATCTCCGCACGCAAGGACATTTTTCGTAATTTTTCTTCTCGCCTCCCGACACTCGCACTTTACAGAGAGCAATTGTATTTGCTATCTCCCATTCCCTCACACTAGCAAGCTCAGTGATTTCTCACGGCTCGCCGACCTTAATAGGCGAACCCAAGCGAAGCCGCCAACGCTTCAAAGCTCCTCATCATCCTCTGATAAAGCGGCGCCGAGGAATCAGATGTTTTTGGGAGAGATCTACATGTTCTTCCGCTGGAGCATTGGTGAACAAAGGGAGCGGCGTCGGAGAGATCTCCATGTTCCTCCGGTGAAGCTGCATCGAGCGGAGCAAGCGGTGCTTTGGAGATCACCACCTTCTTTGTTCGTTGAAGTGTCATTGGGAGGAGTTGTGACACGGTGGGGACCGGCTGGTTGGGAGGTAGCCACCTGGGGTTGAGGCGTTGATTCGGGATTCGATGTGGTTGTGGAAGGAGCTAGATCTATAAAGTAAGCATTGCAAAACCTATAATACAAGAAAATCCCACGTTAATAGGAAAGTTTAAAGAATATCTACACAGTTTATTACTGTGGTCCAAATTATAACAACTTAATATCAATGTGAAAAATCGGCCCTTTATCGAGCTTATTTTGTTGAATGTGGAGAATCAGGCCCTTCTTCACAGAGGCTTTGCGTTCAGGAGGACAACCGAGCAAGATAGATGGTACAATTTTTTACGCTAGTTCAAGTCCCTTGCAGAGGAGGTAATAGCCTTACATCTTACCATCTTGACTATGTTGATGACAAAGTATAAAGAAGATCACTATCCGAACTCTAATCGGAGCATCGGGATCGAGATCGAGCTATGGAGTTAACCTAGAGGAGATGATGACCTCGTTGGGTATCTAGGTGTGTATATGAGCTATGAGATCTCAGTAATAGGATCAAATGTGCTAAGATCGTATGGTTGTGTTATAGAGAGTAATATATGTGTATTTATAGTGTCTAGCAAGGCGGCTATCTATGGCTAAGTCGGTTATATGGCGAAGTCCTTGCCGAAACTTGTACTCCAAAACAAACTCAATCCTTCCATATCTAGGCGTCCTTGTCTTGAGCACCAAGCAAGGTCTTCAGATGAACTCGCGCTCTACATAGAAACTCACGGACTATATGGATTATGAAACATCACACAACCGGTGCATAATGTTACCATATACAAAACCCGTAGGATCTAGACACGCTAGATTATACAAAGGATAGTGCTTCGGGCTAAAGATACCTAGGTAAAGGGAAGTTTTTTGAAAGCACTATTTTGCATAGAAATATTCAATCTCACTAAACTCACTAAAGAAAAAAATGTGTTAAATAAAACTCCTAGGCTCTCAAACTAAGATAGCTCGGACTAACGAGATAGAGCTCGGTCACCGGTGGGCCAGGCGACCTAGGGCCTTCCTACACTCGAGTCTAGGACAACGTACTTAGACCCACAGGGGTGAGGTCGAGCGAACATAATCCAATCCTCGACACTTAGATTAAAAGATATTATTGTGGGTCCAAATTATAACAACTTAAATTAAAATAATAGTTTACATTTAGTACAATAATAAAATAGAAGCAATTCAAAAGGAGTCCATATCGGTGAAGCCGATGGGTCTTGGTGTGACATCGTTGAGGGAAAGGGTTGAATAGACCCAGACCCCCAAGTGTGACCAACCCTACCTCAATAGAGACGTAAGATCCCCTCAAAGATCCAAACTTAATACATCGATGCATCTCCTCTTTGCTTTGGTTTTCCTTCTTTGCTCGGCTTGATTTGCTTCAATTTGAACTTGTGTTTGTGGTTGTCTCACACTTTCGAGTGCTATTGCTTATATTTGTGCTGTGGATTGTTTTTGACGTGGGTGGTAGCTCGGATTCGCAAGGCAAGCTCAAGACTCAACTGTAACTCTGTGCGCAGGTGGGACTGTCTGGTGTTTTTCATCAGATACTCCAGCAACCATCAAACTATCTAGTGTTTTGGACTGGACTGTTTGAGGTCAGAAGCTTCCCCATACTTTTGGGTTGAAATTTTTGTAACGCCTATGCAACCCACTCTAGGCGACATCTTGATCCCTCTGTAGTATACAATAGAGGCATACATATAGATTTGGGCTGGGTTGAGGTAGAGGTTAGCCTGAACTCGACCTGACTAGAACCGAGTACCTAACCGAACTCCACATGACTATTATGTTGGGTTAGGATCTAGATATCTATGATGAGTTGGTACATATTTCATCACTACCTACTTGTGATTGCATCCTATACATCACCACCACCTACCGAAGTTTTAACTGTTGGACCGGCCCACATCCAAACCCAACCATGTTGTTGCCTGCTTTGCACAAATATCGTCATCAACTCATCAAGTGATGGTAGGAGGCCAACAAAAGTAGGGGCTTCACGGCCAGATACTCCTCACCACGCCCCCGTCAAGATCAAGACATTGATGTCCCATCCAATTAACAATGTCATGGCAATATATGAAGAGGACATATGATAGGAGAGGAAGGGAGATTGCCGACATGCTCAAAACTGCTAGAAGGAAAATATGAGGATGGGAGGCGTGTTGTGATGCATCACTCTCATCTCTTAAATTGTCTATTTTTGGTCCGCTTGGCCGCCTTACTTGTCACATGGCCTTGAGCTCGTAGTGGTAGATGGATGAGGAAAGGATGGAGAGTGCGAGGGAAATCAAGTGGGGTGCAAATGCGCCTGCATTCTCTTGAATGGGGGAGGAAGGGAGACAGTGGGGACTTGAAGGAAGGAGGATCGTTTCGTGTGCACATTGGTGCAGAGGAGGAGGACAGAAGGGAACCACCAGGGGAGAGAAATGTGAGGAGGTGGCGGTGGCTTAGGGGATATGGGAGGCGGAAAGATCAATGACGTTAAGGTGGAAGTGGAGGAGTTGATAGCTACGTAGTAGTGGCACATTGGGAAGGGAAGGGTATGTGAAAGGATGCAGGGGAAGACTGAAGAGGGGGAGGGAGAGGGAGAGGGAGAGGGAGAGGTGTCATATGTGGCACCTAAGTGGTAGGGGAGGGAGAACTTTGAGAGAATCTTAAGTTTTTTTTGTTGGGTTGGCTATGGGCTGGCTAAATGAGTTGTTTAGTTTTATTGAGTGGGCTAGATTTGATTGTTTTGTTTAACCTTAAACGTTTTATATTGATTATTTGTCTTACACACAATACAAATGAACTAACATTATACAACATTATCAAAACTAAAATGTTTGAATTCCATCTATAAAAAATTATGCAATATGATCTTCCGATAACATTCAAAAAACATAATTATAAAATCATATTAAGTGATGCATGGCTAGAAGATATCATGTTTAGCCAAAATTCTGTTTCAATGAATGAACACTTGCTAATACATATCAAAACTAACACAAAATAGAACTACCTACTCGGGATAACCTTGAATCAACAAACACAAGTTAGTGGTAAAAAATTAAGAACCAAATCTCAGAAGAGCACTCGTACAATATAACAAGAGGCAAGAGTTCTCTACACCATTTAATTAAATTAACACAATCCAATTGTGGTCATCATCTAACCTATAGACGGTAAGAGGTCAATGGTAATTGAGTTATTGGATTAAGCATAATGAATGACACACACCATATAGTTTAGACCTAGCTAGTATTAAAAAGGAAAACTAATTATTTGTCCCTTTGTTGAAGGCTGTTCTAAGTATTACCATTGAGTTGATGCTAATAAATCATGTGCCCAACATTTCACGAAACCCATTACTTTTTTCCAGTTTTCCAATGCTTTTGAACAAATCCAATAAACAGGCATGCAAAATGATCCTTTTGCCCCTGGTTAGGCCCACCATCTAGCCTTTAGACTATTTCCTCCTTTCGTTCGTTTCCTTTCCTTCATTTTCTCTTTCTAGCCGATGACAGTGATCTCCATCCCTATGATAGTCCATGGTGGAACCCACCTTGACACCGTATGCCATGATGCCGGCTAGCAACTAGCCGTGTCCTATCGTTTTTTTTCACCTCCATCTTCTTGTTACCTCCTCTCTTTGACAATCTCATAATCAAGCCACTATCTACTGCCTGCTCCACCTGTCCACGTGCCTCGACGACGTCGAGCTCACCCACCATGACCATGCCATCTATATCAATGTTATGTGCCACCATAAATGATAACCACAATAAGATGCAACTCTAGCTACCTCGGCTTCGTCAATCAATGATGACATCATGTTTGCAAGGCGACTTTTTCCTTAGCTCTGGCAACATCCGCGTGGTGGAAGGCAGCTTCGCCCTCAGTTTCAATAACATTCGAGAAGTGGGAGGCGACAATGAAAGCGGAGGAGCACAACCGTGTCACTTCTTCGCATCTCTTTCAAGCTCTTTGCTGAACCATGCGCAAGAGGCTCGTATAAGAGATTTACCCTCCGGAGTAGATGTAGAAAGGACAGTCAGAATGGTTGCTTGCTCAGATCCAAATTTTGAAAGCGACAAATATTTAAGTTTTTGGTAACTATTATACATACAATCTATTAGACTCATGTTGATGACATATCTTAGAGCACACCAACAAGAGAGGCAAATAATTTAATTTTCGTAAAAATATCCATCAGAAACACGGAGCTGGTGTCTCTATTGTCTGCACAGAAAATCGTCCCACCTGATCTTCACTCGCTCTCATTTTACCGTTGAGGTCGGCGACGTCCGAAAGTGCGAACCCCCCGGTCCCCAGCAGTACAGCATGAGGACAATCTCGTAATTGCGCCCCACACAGTACTACGAGTGTGCCCGGCCCTGCCACCACAGTGACCACGCCCTACTGTTTTAAATCCCCTGCCGCTCTTCTCCGCCGTCTCCCCCCTCCCCTTCCCTTCCCAGACCCCAGTCCCCTCCCCTTCCGTTCCGTTCTGCTCCCCCGAGATCGCCCCGATTCCCCCGCCGAGCCTCCGCCCACCGCCGTTCGGCGATTCACCCACCGGCCGGGCGCGGATCGGCAGGGGCGGAGGAGGGATGTCGTACATGTGCGCGGACAGCGGCAACCTCATGGCCATCGCGCAGCAGGTGATCCAGCAGCAGCAGCAGCAGCAACAGCAGCAGCACCAGCAGAGGCACCACCACCACCACCATCTGGCGCCGCCGCTGCCGCCGCGCCAGGCGCCGGCCGTGCCGCTGGCCCCGGCGCTCCCGCACTCGCAGATCCCGGCCACGCTACCCTACGGCGGCGCCTCCGCGGCGTGGGCCCCTGGGGAGCACTTCTTCTCCGACGCGTTCGGGTCGTCCCCCGCCGACGCGGTGTTCTCGGACCTCGCGGCGGCCGCCGACTTCGACTCCGATGGGTGGATGGAGAGCCTTATAGGCGACGCCCCCGTGTTCCCGGACTCCGACCTCGACCGCCTCATCTTCACCACCCCGCCGACGCCTGTCCCTCACCCGGCACCCATCCCGGCCCATGCGGAGGCCGCCGCCGCCGCGCAGCCCGAGGCTGCCCCGAAGCCCCCGACGCCTCTCCCCCAGGTCGCGGCTGCCACGCCGGCAGCGTGTTCTTCTCCGAGCTCCTCCGATGCGTCCTGCTCCGCCCCCATCCTCCAGTCGCTCCTCGCCTGCTCCCGCGCCGAGGCGGCGAACACAGGGCTCGCCGCCGCGGAGCTCGCCAAGGTCCGTGCCGCCGCCAGCGATGCTGGCGACCCCGCGGAGCGCGTGGCCTTCTACTTCGCGGACGCGCTCGCCCGCCGCCTAGCATGTGGTGGCTCGGCGCCCCCCTCCACGGCGTCGGACGCGCGGTTCTCCTCCGACGAGCTCACGCTCTGCTACAAGACGCTCAATGATGCCTGCCCTTACTCCAAGTTCGCGCACCTTACTGCCAACCAAGCAATCCTGGAGGCCACGGGCGCGGTGACCAAGATCCACATCGTTGACTTCGGGATCGTGCAGGGTATCCAGTGGGCGGCGCTGCTCCAGGCGCTTGCCACACGGCCCGAGGGGAAGCCATCCCGGATACGTATCTCCGGCGTCCCCTCGCCGTTCTTGGGGCCACAGCCCACCGCATCCCTTGCTGCCACCAGTGCTCGTCTCCGCGACTTTGCCAAGCTTCTTGAGGTGGACTTCGAGTTTATTCCATTGCTTCGGCCAGTGCACGAGCTCGACCTGTCTGATTTCTCGGTCGAGCCTGATGAGGCCGTGGCGGTCAATTTCATGCTCCAGCTCTACCACCTTCTTGGTGACTCTGATGAGCCGGTGCGGCGAGTGCTTGGTCTCGCCAAATTGCTCAATCCAACTGTACTGACCCTTGGGGAGTATGAGGTCAGTCTGAACCGAGCTGGGTTCGTCGACCGATTTGCCAATGCACTGAGCTATTACCGGTCAGTGTTTGAGTCTTTGGATGTGGCAATGGCACGGGACTCACCGGAGAGGGTAAGGGTGGAGCGGTGCATGTTTGGAGAGCGCATTCGAGGTGCCGTTGGGCCAGGGGAGGGTGCAGACAGGATAGACAGGATGGCCGGCAGCAGCGAGTGGCAGGCGCTACTGGAGTGGTGTGGCTTCGAGCCAGTCCGGCTAAGCAACTATGCCATGAGCCAGGCTGATCTTTTGCTCTGGAACTATGATTCAAAGTACAAATATTCACTTGTTAAAATCCAACCTGCGTTCCTGTCGCTGGCTTGGGAGAAAAGACCTCTGCTCACGGTGTCTGCTTGGCGGTGAGGTGTTTTCTTTGTGTATTTGTGTGCTTTTGTAGCACTGTCATAGAATCAGGAAGGAAATGGTTAGAAAATCATTTTGAAGCTTTTGTATTAGTTCCCTCCCTTAAACTGTGTTTAGGGTGATGATAATGACTAGATGGTATAACCAGGAAAATCTTAGTTGAGTTAGCTTGTTTTGTGTATTGTGCTGCATGCTGTAGCCGTTTAGAGCAAATTTAGCGCTAATTGTATAGCAACTGATAGCATTATTCCTTTAGGAGGAAATTCTTTGCGCATATGTTTTTTGGATGATAGTTAATGATTTTTATGTGGGTGCAACTGGATAAACCATTAGAATATATCTAACATCGTGAGCTTTTGGTGTACTATAAAATTAACTAACAATGTTAGCTTGCAACTTATCTTCTTTGCAACTACAGTGATCATTTTGGTATTTTGTTGTGAATTTAGTATAGTTGTCAAATTGAAGTTATTAGTTGAATATATCAAGCTAAGTTCTGTTCTCCTTTATGTGGGTTGATCTGTGGGTTTTTGACCAAAATGTGGTAAATGTTGACTGTTTCTTTTGAACTTAGCTCTTTGCATGTCATTTTCCCCCAGCTAATGAATCGAGCAAAGATGGTTTTATGCTGCTTTAAAATCCGATGAAATCGTAACTTTTATTTGATTTATGTATGTGTATGAGCTCTGTTTCTTGCTCTCACGTACACAAAGACATTCAGAGGGGGAGACCGAGAGAGGTTAGCTATGCATGATGGTGCTAGTTTGCTGGTGTGAAACTCTCCTGTTGAATATTTTCTGCGAGGTCTTCTTTGTCTTTTATTGTATATTTAGTTTCATAAAGTATTTGTTCACTGATAGCTCCCATTGTTTTTCTCTGCACTTCAACATTCATGAGAAGTAACGTTCTTATTCTAGTACTTTGATGTATTTTTTTATATTCAGGCTGTAAGCTGTCGTGGTCTTAAAATGTGTTAGTGAACTTGTCGTTTTATCTTGATCTAGAAGGTAGCATCTCTCTTTTGAAACTTGCCTTTTCTTCTGGAGCTAAAATTGCTGTTTTTACTTATCTTTAACCGACTATTGCGCATTTGAACTAGAAAAAGAAAGCAGAGTTTCTTTCGGTTACTTGAATTAAGTTGCTTGGCTCATTGTTCCTTTCTTAGACGGGAAAGCATGTCATGACAAAGATACCAGTGATCAGGATTGGAGCAAACACTTGTAGTCTGCCTATTTCCATGTTTTTTTTTGGCTAACTTAGTTTATTCCTCTAAGCCTAACACTTTAGCTTTTAAAATTGTTTCTTTAAAATTTTAAAACCGTTTCTCAAAGCTCTTCAAACCAAGTTGAGCAAAACGTCCAATGCAGTTTATTAGATGGTTCTTAAGATGCTACCCCCTCTGTTCTAAATTGTAGTTCATTGTTGACTTTTAGATATTCTATTTGATCATTCGTCTTAATTAAAAATATATGTAAATATTATTTATTCTGTTGTGATTTGTTTTATCATTAAACATATTTTAAGAATAACTTATATTTTTATACTAATTTTTTGAATAAGACGAATGATCAAAATGCGTCTCCAAAAGTCAATAATGAACTACGGAATTTGGAACATAGGGAGTACAGAAATAGATTTGCTGAATTGGAAACGATGAGTTTACCATTAGAAAGGTCGTTGCCGGTTCAACCATTTGAACCATCTTGGAATGGTAATTAGTGTTAAAAACATTAGAAAGAAACTGTACGTTGGGGTCATTATTTCTAAACCTTTATTTACTACACCCTCCCTCTAAGAAACCCTCTAAAAAAACCATGCATTGGAACTGCCATAAAACTTTCCAAAGCTCTTGAATTTGCAGTTTGTAATTCAACCCTTACGGCACGTGTAACGCCAGCTCTATTCTAGCATCGTCATAATATCACCTATGTTCTAAAATAGGAGTTGTTTTGGATATTTATATGTTCTCCAAAATGTAACTCTTGAGCACTAAAAATATTATAATTTAATTATATAATGCAATTAAATTATAATATTATGAAAGTTTTTTTCGAACGAATCTATCTATATAATACTTATGTCCTTAATTGAAATAGTTTAAAGGTTATTCGTGAATAAAGTTTAAAAATTTTAACTTAACATAAGTCTATAACGACTAATATTAAGTACTATTCAGGTACTTTAAATCATTATTTTATTTTCTCCTATATAATTTTTATATTTTCTCTCTCATATTTTACTTCAAACATACGGCTACCGTAAAGGACCAAAATTTAAGGACCAAAATGGAATTACCATTACACACGCCCTTAAGCCTTTCATCTTCCACTAAGAGCGAACGCTTACCCAAGGTAAAATACCTCTAGATCCTATTTGAAACGCGTTCTTTCCCCTTAATTTCCTGACGAATTCAACCATTGTGAAATTCCTGACTTTAAAACATGGCCTTAAATTTTGCGGGCTTTGCATTGGTTAAGACCTTGTTTAAACAGGCACGTTGGTATTATATAATGTAAAAAGTTGTGAGTTTTACCGTAGGATTGAAGTGAGAAAAAGATAGCTATTAAAATGTGGCATTGGAACGTATCCAATGGTATTCTAACACTATTCGTCAGTTTTTTCTCTCTTATGTTTTCTTGCTATATTGCTAAATTTATTTAAAATTAAAATATTATTAGACTTGTCCTTAAAACTTCGATATTTCTGCTTAAAAGCTAACTTCTGGGCGACTTCCCTAAAATCTTGATACCAGAGCAAGAGCATGAGTGCTTGGTGTCCTGTCCTGACATCACATATACACATACGTTTTGACTCTCGGGTCGCTCAAGTGCCTCCATGAATCTTGTGGCCACTTGGAGTTGTCGGACGAGGCCTCCCTACCATGGGCAACCGCCATTTGCAAATTGCAAGATGAGAAGTGACAGCGTCGACGCACGAGGGGTGCTTAACGGCTAAACGCCGCCATTAGTTGTCATCAACGAAATGACAAGGTTGACATGTTGCCTCAGCCACTGATTCGACTGAATCCGTGCAAGCACTCGTGCTGGTCTCCTCTCAAATGCTTGTTTCGGTTGGAGCACACCTGCCTCCGAATTTTTTACAGGTAAAACTCACGCGCACCACAACACCGCACGCACGTTCGATCTACACGCAAAACCATATTACGAGACCAAAGTCACCAAACAACCTGTGCGGAGGCACGTGCGGCTGTCTCTCATTCGTGGTTTGGTTTGATTTTATTCTGTTGAATAAATTTGTCATTTTATATACGTCATTCAGTGTAATATTTATCATAATTATTTTAGATTTTATGATGTTTTTTCTCAAAGATCTCAAAGTCATTTTTAATGTTTTATTAACCTTTTTGTGCTTTTTTTAAAACCCTTAACTTTTGCCTCAACCAAATCGAACCACACTGCGAATCAAATAGGTCCATAGTTTCAATAAGCGCAACATGGTAGTATGTCTAGCCAACTCATCACATCAATTCGCTCATGTAAAAATTTTGGGAGTTTCTCTGCTTGGGTCTACGATACTGTTTGAGCATGTCTAGTACTAACTTTAGAGATATCAATAGTGAATCTAAATATGTAAATTGTAAATCTTAAGGCTAGGACTAGGTTTTGAGATCAACATTGGGCATAGGGTTTTATGTATGGTAGAATTTGTTTAATCACGTATTAAAAATGCATCTAGACCCTATGTGGGTTTTGATGATCAATGATGGGTAATTAAAGAACTAACATGTTTAATGAGTTTATGGACAAATTTTAATCCTATGAAAAGAATGTAAAATGATCACAGAGTCATTGAAGGTAAAATGAGAAGATGGTGTGTAGCGTTTAGACCTAAATCTTTTAATTTTAATTCGAGTCTAAGCACACGCCGTACTATTAAAAGGGTTGCGAAGGAAAACCAATTCTAAATGGTCTAAGTGCTCATTGTTGATGAATCTTGATAAATTATATCCACCAATCAAACTTGATAGTGTTTTGTTGAAATTCATATCGAACTATCCGATGTTGACATCGGACTATCCGATAAAAACCAGATTGTTCTGATCCTTGGTCCGATCGACCCCTCTCTGCCTCGAACTCGCAAAAAAAATCGGACTATCCGATATTTTCTTCGGAGTATCTGATGTATATTGGAATGTTCCGATGCTTAATCTTATCGACCCCTCTATGTCTCTAGGACACAAAAATATCAGATAATCCGATATGTTCAGACTCCTTATTGTTTTTCTTCTTTCAACAACTTCATAACTGCTCCAGCCTCCAGAACCACTAAAATAGCCGTTGTTTCAACTTTCTCCCATTTCCATATCGGACTATACGATATCTGTCAGACTCAAACGGCTAGTTGGTGGGTGGGATATTTTTTCCCCTCTCTCTCAACGGGCAAGGGTTGCCTTTCACATTTACTCTAAGATGATTACTTATTGCAAGTTTGCAACCCTAGAGCCTCACCTTCCCTCCCTTTCTCTCATTCCAAATCTCATTGATTGCATCCTTGTGGTAGTAGTGAAGCTAGATCTGAGTGCTTTGTGTTGATCGAGCTTCATCCTTGAGCACTTGTTCTCATCTTCAAGTTGGTTTTCCGTCAGATTTGTTACTCTTGGAGTTTGAGGACACCTAGAGGGCTAGGAGTCGGCCTTGAGCCACCGGGACTTGGTGTGGTAGACAGGGAACGTCTGTGAAGGCTGGATTCACCTCCAAAAGAGAATGTCCAAAGAGTGAAGCTGGGAGTGCTTGGTGCAACCCGGGAGAAAAAGGGTCAAAAGGGACCCCAGCTCAAGTGTGACCGAGCCGCCTCAACGGAGACGTATGATCTCTTCAAAGATCCGAACTTCGGGAACATCATCTTCAAGTCTCCTTATGCTTTGGTTCCATTTCTCTTGATCTACTTGTTTATTACTCTTTAACCCTATCTGGTGTACGTGGTAGCCTAAATTTGCTAAGGGCCTTCAAATAGTTTCAACAATATCGGATAGTCTGATTCCATATCAAATAGTATCGGATTATCCGATATATACATCGGAATATCCAATATTGTTTTCCGTTGTACTTAATTTTTATTAAAAATTTGTAAAGCCTATTCACCTCCTCTAGGCTACATCTTGATCCTTCACGTATAAAGTGTTGTTTTGTACCATCTTTTGCACCTTTGAAACCCTTGACTACTTAAGAGTGTTTCGCTTGAGTTTATTGTTCTCCTCATTTTCAACCATAGCAATGACATGATATCATTGTCTTCGAGAGTACAATCAACTATTGTTTAACACCTTTACAAACATGGGTCTTCTTTTTCCTTGACAATCAAGAAGGCCCAACTACCATGCAACAAAGAGGTCTAGTGAGCTTGCAAGGAGACGAAATTTGAAAGCTCATTCGATGGGTTGGTGAGGAGAAGAAATGGGAGAGGGAGGTATAGGGGGATGGCCAGTTCAGCATTGTGCATAGAGTAAGAAATTATAACATTGGGTTCGATGGAGGGTGTTTCGTGTGGTCTTTGTCCCTAGAGTCCACCGGACTGACGCCGAACTAGGTTCGATGGAGTGTGTCTTGGGTGGAGTTTCTCTCTAGAGTCGATTGAACTGGGTTCGCTGGCATCGGACTGAGTCAAGTTGAGTTGTTCTATGAGGACTGGTGGCTAGTGGGTTGGGTTTGCTGGCTCCGAACCTCCCTTAGTTGTGTTATCGGACAGGGTCCGATGGCTATGTGGTTTCGTTGTTGTGCCTCATTGGACTCAGTCCAGTCACTAGTCCGGTGAGGCTGTAACTGCTAGTTTTCAGAGATCATAGCTACCCATTAGATGTCCTAGAGAGCACTATAGCTAGAATGTTCATCCATTTAGTCCTTCCCTCCGATCCGGTGTGCTTCACGTGAATTATTGATCCGGCGTGATAAAAACATTCGAGCTTGTTACTCTTATTCGGATGTGTGGATTCGAGGAGCTAGCCATTGGTGTTTGTGGTAGACCTTGCATCAGTGCACAAGATTTTGAGTCATCCTTGTGGGAGTAGAGAAGGACTATCATGAGTGGAAATGAGGCGTGAGGCTCGAAAGGGAGCAGGTCCTTGAGGAAAGGAAAAATAATTTAAAAATATTTTTAGAATCTTTGAAACGACTACTAAAAGTCACGAAAAATTGTCGCAAATTATGACAACATATAGGCTATATAAAAATAACAAAATTTGTTACAGTAATACGCAACGGTATGATACGCTGAAAAGAACAAGGCCTTGGTCTTGCTTGTTTAACTTGTCTGACAAATATTCGAACAAAATTAAAAGTGCCTATTCACTCCGTTCTTGGCCACTAGGATCCTTTTAATCATTTAACCCATCGAGTTGGAGAAGGGAGAAGAGGCCTAGGCTCATTCAAGGCTTGAGCTAGTTCACGAGGGCTCGCAAGCTCATCGTCTAGAGGGGGAGATGGGGAGGGGTGACTGGAGATAAGCGGGAAGATGAAGCGGCCTAGGGTGCCGACTAGAGACAAGCAAGAAGTCAATGAAGTCCGAATGTCAAGCTTATGAAGAAAAGGTATGGTTCCCACAAAAAACTCGTAAAATTGTTCGAGCCCTTGTTCCTTGCACTGGCATAGCGAAGAAACCAAATCAGCGATTGGAAATGGGCGACAGGATTGCGGCAGCCTCAGATTTATGCCCGGCGGTGTGGCTGACCGGATCCGTGACTGGAGTGCAGAGATGAGCAGGGCAGGTGCGCCATTACCGGAGATGCCATTGCCAGAAGTGGGGGAGGGTGGCAATCGGAGGAGGTGAGGAGGACGGCGGCTAGAGTTGCAGATGGATGACGGCCGAATGTTGAAGGAGGTTGGCAGGGGCGATGATGGTAGCATGGGAGGAGGTGACGTCTGTTTTTTTTAGAGACACAGCTTGAGGGGTAGGCGCACACACGCATGCACCCAGACACATACACTAGAAACAGCTGCTACTTCCGAAGAAGCAGACCGTAGACATCGGATGCATGCGTGTGTGTACCCTCAACGTTTATTGCTCTTGGGAATAAATCCCAAAGCCACCGCGGGAGCTGAGGGTTGAACCCTGATCGGCTGGAAGCCCACAACGCTCCCAACCAACTGAGCTACGCTTAGCTCTCGAGGTGACGTCTGTTGGTATGGGATGGGAAGCGAGTGATTGGGAGTGAGAGAGAGTGAGCACTATAGTGTAGGGTTAAATGCTGTGGATTTGGGGAAGAGAAGGTGGCTAGTGGACCGCTCATGAGGTTAGCTGAAAGCCTAAAGTTCTTGATTCAACCTCGTGACCGAGGGTAAAGATAGGCTCGGCTCGTAGGAGCCCCGATCTGCTTGCGAGCTTCCGGTCTCAGGCCTCCAGCGCGTCCAGAACACGATCCAAAACGTCGCTATCCTTTCGCTAGTCGCTATTTCCTGAATCCTGGCCAAAGAAAAAAAAAATGCACCGGCCCTGAGCCCGTTGCGCCTTGGTCGCGGCGCGTGTAAGCGTGCTGCGCACGTGTACGGCGGAGCGCGCGGCCACGCGCGTCCGCTTCCAGTAACCTCACCCCCCTACGTGTCCCCCCGGAGCCTCTTCTTATAAGCTCTCCCGCCACGACGCTCCGGAAACACGCGCCACCTTGCACTTATGCACCGGCTCAGGCTGGCCAGTGTCAGCGGCGGCATCGGCACGGGGGGACTCGGCCTTGCGCTCGGCCGTCTCGGCGGGAGGAGAGGCGGCGCCGTCGCCGTCGCGTCGCCGACCAGCGGCGGGAGGCGCATCTGCGCGACGCCGAGCGCCGCCGCGCCGGAGCCGGGCGACCAGGGCGTCGCCATGGACCAGGACAAGCCGCCGCACCCCCGCGCCGACGCGCCGGTGCCGGAGCAGGGCGGCGCCCGCCGCGACGGCGGCGGCGCGCACAAGCCCACCATGGCACACGGGTACGCACATCAACACACCGCACGCGAACTGCTGCGCGACGCGAGCGAAATTTCGAGTAATTTACCGCGCGCGACGCTCGCGCCCCGTCTCTTCTCTTATTATCAGTGACGTGATGAGCCACTCGTTCGGGGAGGGCTACGCGACGCGGTCGGAGGAGGAGGGCTTTGGCGGCGTCTACGTCTTGGACGGCTCGGACGACGAGAGCCGCCCGGCGTTCAAGCCTCGCACCCACGACGTGCACCCGAGCCATCCTGGTACGTACCCTCTTGAGGCTATATATGGAATCGAGCATGCTCGAGCACGTACGTACGCGACGGGCATGTATAATTTGTGATCTTGTGGCTGCAGATTACGACATCTCGCAGGGGTGTGAGGTGAAGGAGAAGGAGAAGGCGCGCCACCACAAGGACGACAAGCACGGGACCTAGCTCCTTGAGCTAATTAAATATCTAGGATCGATCGAGGACAGCGACCCGTATGTAGTTTTGGTTAAAGTTCTTCACAAGGTGGCTCTCGGACGGTTTTTTGGGGGTTGCCCTGATGGCTGGTGCGGAGTTATTAGTAAGCTGTTTTAGCTAAGCTATCGGGTTGTTCACTTGTTTGTTGTTGCTTTTGTAAATGGAACCGATCTCCTGTAGACTGAAAAAATAAATTATTTCTCGGTCGAAAAAAGTATTTTTCAGTCGAATTGTAGATTGACTATACTAAATTTCACATTATAATTAACCCGCGCCGCACTCCTTCGTTTGCAGAGGTAGGTAGCCGGGTGGGTATCTCGACATGCATCGGGTGGGCTTCACTTGGTTCGGAAATGACATCTTGCGACTCGCGAGATCGATGGTTCCGTCGTCTCAGCGACACAGCTCTATCAGGGCAAGCAGGCTCAGGACCCTATTGATGTTGGAACCTGGCGTGAATCTGATGTCAGAGGAACCAGAGAGTTCTCGACTCTTCGGAAAAATGAAGACATCGGGCGATATCAATTCGGACTTCAGGAGTGACATCGTGTGCTGCAAGTTGTCTGGGCAAGCGCCCCACCGGCGTGCCCAACGCAATCTCTATTTTCTTCCTATCTCATCTCTAGCACACAATAACTATTGGAGCCTTCTTTGTCACAGATCATGCACCCCCTTCATAGCTCTTTCCTTCTTCAGCAAGACTTTTTTTTCAAGAGAATTCATCAGCAAGATCATCCCATCACACGCACTCTCCCCGTTTTTTATGGGTCCCACTCCTCACTTGCCAAAAATCCTCCCATGGAGCAAGGCCAGATATCAACTTAAATTCAAAAAATGGAAACGGCTGAATAATAACAAATGCATTTCGTTGTTTTTTCTATGAGAAAACTTAATGGTGGGAAAACTTAATGACCTCGCCAAACATCAGTTGTCTAAAATTTTCACAAGTCCCAATCGATTATGACTTATCTAGTATTTGTAGCCGCCACCATCTTCCTCTTCACTGGTGTTGCATTCCCCTTCTCCTGTCGTCGATGGGCGTCATTGGGTTGGGGTTGGGGTTTATGTGGGTTTTCCCGTGCCTTCCGAGCTTAGAGGGATGTCGGAGGTGGCGGCGGACGGGGGTTGGGGATATCATGGTAGGGGCGGCGCCAAAGCCGAACGATGGTTGGGCAGCAGTGGGCAGGCAAATTGTCATAGGCGGTGGGATTTAGATTGGGCACTGCAGCGGAGTGATAGGAGGATAGGAGGCGGAGCGGCGAGACGGTGGTGGTGTCGCTCTGGTAGGTGGTTTGAGAGAGTGGAGGTGCGCGGGGCAGCTAGAGAGAGGGGGGGAATGAGAAAAAGGGTGGCGCCGGCGAGGCGCTAGGAGCAGACAAAGGAGGAGGGGAAGGAGAGGAGAGGTAGTGTCGATGAGGGTGTACATGTATCGGGATGAGTGGTGGCGTCGGTGGAGGGGTTGGGATGGGGAGGCATTGAGGGGACTAGGGATCGAATAGGGAGAGACGTCAGAGGAAGGGGATGCACGAGGTGTATAGAGAGAGAGAGATTTGGACCGCTAGATTTTAATTATAAAGAGCTTAGAAATCAACCGAGAGCTAATAGGAATCAGGCGATTGACGTGTGGTCAGTCCCAATTTTTTTTAAGCAATGCCAGGAACAGTGCCAGTATTTTATAGCAGGGAGAAAAACAGATACAGAGTTACTATGGCTCTGTTTCTTTCAGCTTATAATCAGATTGTAATCTAACCGCCGAAAGAAACACAGCCTATACAAGTATGCCATTAACGAGTAACGACTAAACAAAAACAATGGCCACTATGCTGGTGGGCCAAGCCACTAAGAACTACGTCCAGAATGCAAGGTCCATAACCAGGGCAAAGGCCGGCACAATTAGAAACCACCTTACAAAGCACACCAAAGGTAGACAACATGGTTAAGAAGTTCATGGGCCAGTTTCTTGTTAATGAAGTCTTGCCGGATATGGTCGAATACCAGCTGCACAGATTTAGTGATTTGTTGAAATATTCTACCATTCATCTCCTTCCAAATGTTTCACAACGCTGAAGTCCGAAGATGATTAGCCCATCAACAGCCTGCCTGTCCTTTCTCACAGCTAATTTTCTTAATTTGCTCCACCATGAACTGATGCTATCATTGATGTCCGGGTGACTACCTAAAGTCCCCGTGGATTTACGCCAGACCGATATGACAAACGGGCAAGGCAGCAGAAGTTGCGGAAGATTTTCCTCGCTGCCATGGCAGGGAACACATGCATCATGCATCGGGATGAGGCCAACTTCTCTTGACTATTCATTGTTTCCTGTTTAGTTTAGTTTCTGTTATTTTTGTTATCTCTCTATAGACTATTCATTGTAATTTTTGAAAATAATTTTTTGAGAGTTTGTAGGGATTATTTTAAAGATCTAAAAATATTTGTATATGATTTATTTTTTATACTTCTTTTAACTAAAGATAATCAATTTTCTCAACTAAAACTAAACAAGGAATGAAAGAGCATTCGAGTTGTCTGCCGTAAGCACCCTGTTCTGGAGGGCTAACCAAGCAAAAAAAAAAAAATTTGCATTTGAGGTTCTGCTGCTGCCTTTGCACTTGCAGATCAGATGGTGGTTTGGGTCTTTGGTTGAACCGATGAATTGAATGAGAGAGGCCGCCCTCGCAGAGCAAGGGGCTATTTGGTTGAATTATCCTGGACAAATTGAGATCGTCTTCCTTAATCTATTGTTTGGTGAAGATGGATCGAGCTGGATGAACTCATTCCTTAGCATGTAACTTTGCTAGTGACATGGAATGAGCCGATCCTTGCTCAAACAATGATCTGAGCTCGTTCTGAATGGCTGTTCCATCCTAGTCGGCGGAACCAGACGCACCCAGCCCCGCCGTTCGACCAACGCCAGCCAGAGGAACTGATCACATCCCTCCCGGCCTCAACCGAACCTCCTGGATAGCCACACAGTCACACACAGCATTAGCAATTCTCTCAACTCAGTTAATGCTGTGAAGGCTTCGTAGCTGTTGGGTCCAGTTACTTCTTTGCTCAAGTGCTTCCCCTCACTATCATGTTCCTACGCCTTGATTTCCAAAGGAAGGCTATCTGCGAATTCACTAAACACGCGCCCCCATTGGCCATTGCATCGTTCGGCCCCTTTCCAGAGGAAGGCTCTCCGTAGCTTGTGGATCCACTATGATGCCCATTTGATCAAATGGAAGACTGTCATAAGGGTATTTTCAATGCTATACCCATACCGCCCCTAACACATTACCCTAGCAGTAACTAGAGAATAAAATATAAGAGAGAAAAATATAGGAAGAGGTAGGTTAATAATAGAAAAATGGATCAATAGTGATGAGATATGAGCTATATGGAGGTGGCATTGAGAATGCCCCTATGACACCGGCTGGTGTTAAAAACCGAATTGATTAGAACCAATCGTGCTGCTCTCGATAGGAGATGTCCCTTCCAGCAGGCAAGGGTTTTACCACCTTTGTCAATTAGCGGCCAGTAATCAATCACCTTTGGTGAATTGGGTCGGACACAAAGGAATTCTCAGGTATAGTTTGATTTGCATGTGATGGTGATCCAGAAGGTCATGCACGTCAATGTTGTTACACTTTTATCAGATACACTTCACATTTTCACATATTGACTTGCAACCCCGAGGCTTTACGCAAAGCACTCCACGACGGTTCTTAAGCCGACTAGGTCATGGACAGTTTGGCTTGCACTTCGGCCTTGTTCTTTTCAGCTTAGCGTAGCATAGCATTTCATTGTAGCAAAATTTATTCTTTTTTACTGTCTATTTGGTGTAATATTTTTTAATGATTTTTCTCAACTTTTAGTAGTCATTTTAAAGATCATAAAACTATTTTTAAATTATTCTTTTACAATATTTAAACATCTTCTTAAAGACTCTCAAATTTTGCTACAGTAAAACGTTACACTACGCTAAGCTGAAATGTACAAGACCGAAGACTTCCGCATCATCAGCGTAAAAGGACATGTTTATCTTCTTGGCCCTTTCATCCACCAAATTGAGAAGCCCCACTCTCTAGCTTTCAGGAAAAAAGCAATTCAAGGGTTCCAGGATGAACAACACCGGGGAGAAAGGGTCTTCTTCTTAGCCCTCTTCGATGATTAAAGCTATTACCCATTGTCCCATTTATAGCTTTTTGTGACGAGGCTAAATGCAAAAATGATAGCAATCTAGTCTCACCATATTTGACCCAAGCCCAGCTCCTCCAACTCTTCCAAAAGGTATTCATAACTGATTGAGTCAAAGACCTTTTTTTGAAATCAATCTTTATGAACAGGCTCTGTTGCGCTATAGTGTGTACCTTTCTTGCTGTAACCATCGTAAAGAGTAAATTGTACTGTAGGCATCTTTGCCCAAATGAATTGTTGGAGACAACATTTGTCTAAAATGGGTGATAATTGTTGGCGAGGATTTTCTTGAATAATTTATCAAAACTATGAGCGAGACTTATTGATCTGATATCCTTTGTAGTATTAGCCACCGACTTTTTTGGAGAAGGATATTATGAGCTATATTAAGAAGCTTAAGCTGTTTTCCTTTTCTGTTGTTAAGTTGGGAGAAAGCAAGCATGAAACCCGCCTTAGTTATGTTCCAAGTCGATTTGAAAAAGACCAATAAAACCATCCAGGCATGACGCCTTGTCGTTGGAAAGAGCCTTGATGGTGGTGGCGACAAGCTGGTGAAAGAGAGAGGGTGAGTGGTCAGAGAGAGAGGGTGAGAGTATGGCACGGGGAACCCTTTGTCAGACCATATTTTTGAGATATTTCAGTTCATATTCGATTGAAAATCCCCGTAAATGGCCGATAATAACATCTGCGTTGATTTCCTTGTTGATGTTATAGACTTTGTTGTGCCAATTTTGTCAAAATGCAACTCTTTGATGATATACTATATGTTTTTGACCCAAAATTTTAATGTTTGCTCATTGTCCATAGTGGATCTCGCTGTGCCCTTGTCATCCATTCGGATTTAGATCGGGTGCGGTCCTTAATGTGACTGTAACTTAAGTAGTCACTAAATCCCAACCATCCAACCAGCATCTAAGGGCTACAATCTTGCCTATGTCTTTATCTCCCCTTTTGCCTTCTCACGCTGCTTCTACTCTGTGATTTGGAGGGAAAAAACAGAGCAGGACATTTTCTTCCCCCTGTATGCTCTTATCCTAACAAGTTAGCTTGATGTTGCATCCATTGCATATGTTTGAAGGCATGAAATTAAAATACTATAGCACTGTAGTAAATCCAACTCTTGTTAATTAGAGTAACATTGATATGTAAATCCAACTACTGTAGCACTTCTAGAAAATCAACATGCTTGTTTTTTACCCAGCTATAAGGTATGATGTCTTATACCAATTGCAATACAAAAGAGGGTAGCTTGCCAGGCTATATATCATATGTTTTTACATCCAACAATATATAATTAAATGTCTTTGCTATTAATCAGGCAACTGAGACTTATTTATCTCTCAGTTAGTTTTCTCACATATCTAGATGTTTGTTGGATCTTTTATGTGCCCTACGAAGATGTTTGATCAACGGCTCAAAAAATCGACTGAGAGGTAAATAAGTCTTAGCCGCCTGATGACAAATCAGTCCTATAATTAAACTACGGTAGTACATCCAGTTTGACAAATAAATTCAGTTTTCTAAAACTGACATTTTTTTTTTACTTCTATTGCAATGCCAAGAGCACTATCCAAAAGTTGATTCCTCGGCTAATTTTCTAAAACTGCCATTCATCAGGTACTTCCAAGGTATGATGGTTGTTAGCATCCTGATCACCATCACAAGTCTGAAAAAAAAGACAAGGAACTAGCAGAATCAGTTCTCTGTTTGAAAGAGAAGAACTAGCAAAATTAGTTTTAGTATAGTCATTTTGTGCAGCATTGAAGTATGATCAGCAGCATATAGTTGGTATAGCTAATCTAAAGTTTACAGTGCCCTGTTTTTTTCCCTCCAAAATCACCTGGGGGAAGCACCGTCAGCCGCAAAAGGGAGGGAAGGGCGTATGCAAGATCGTGGCCCTTAGACGCAGATTGGATGGCTGGGATTTATTGATTGCTTCAGTTACAGTCACAGTAAGGACTGCACCTGATCTGAATCCCATGTCCCATCCATTCCCCCTGTCTGCCTTCCACCTTCAAAGCAGTGCAAACTGACACACTACGCCGGTCCGCCCTCCTCGCCATCCCCGACAGGCACAGAAAAATCCCCAATTCCCAACGCCAACGGCGATGTCCCTCCGCAAGCGCCAGCGCTCGGCGAGCAGCTCCCGCCTCTGCACCCTCTCCTCCCCGCCGTCGCCTCCTCCTCCCCCCACCTCCTCCTCCTCCGCCTCCTCCAATACGCTCTACTTCCCCAACGCCGACCTCCTCCTCCGCCTCAACCTCGACTCCTCCCCCGACGACACCGACAGTGGCTACGGCGGCGGTCACCGCCAACACTCCGCCCCCGCCTCCGCCCCCTTCTTCGACCTCCATGTCTCCTCGGCGTCCCTTCTCCGCTCCCGGTACTTCTCCGCCCTCCTCTCCGACCGCTGGAGCCCTCCCCCCTCCTCCGGTATGGGCCGCCTCTCCCTCTCGGTGCCCCCTTCGCTCTCCTGCTCCAGCCCTTTCCGCGCTCATGTGGAGGTCGTCGGCCTCCTCCACACGCTCGACTTCGCCGGCGCCATCCGCTGCCCCGCCGACGCACTTGACCTCCTCCCCGTTGCGCTACAGCTTCTATTCGACGCTTGCGTCGAGGCGTGCATCCGCTTTCTCGAGGTCGTCCCATGGTCTGAGGAGGAGGAGGCCCGCGTCCTCGACATCGCGCCGCTCCTCCCCACTGATGAGGCCGCCGACCTCCTCGCCAGGGTCTCCCTTCCTTCCGCTGCTTCCCCCTCTGCTGCTGCGGGCGAGGCTGTTAGGTCGCCCTCCGAGGCGATGCTGCACGGCTTGATTCACTCTGCCATCCACGGCCACCCTGTTCCCGCCGCCACCAAGGCGTTCGTCGCGATGCTCCTCAAGGACTATCCTTCTAGGGACTGCGTACACAAGGTGCTCGACGAGGCATTCCTGTCACAGCTGGAGACCGTGAAGGATCTCATGGGGAAGTATGCCAGTCCGGACTTCAGGGTCGCAATGGACAGTGATGAGCGTGAGGCGATACAGAGGCTGAACCTGCATTCCGCGGGCTTGAACATTAAGCACCTTCTTTGGCTTGTTGAGAGGATGGTGGATATGAGGGTGGCTGATAATGCGGTAATGCTTTGGAGCGAACAGGCTACACTTGCTGCTGATTTGCAGAAATTGCTGAATGATGCGGACATGTGGAAGAACATGACGCCTGGGCTCCCAGTTCTTGTGACTAAATGCACCCTTAGGCTTGCTAATTCGGTTGTGGCTGGGGAGACCCTCGTTCCTCGGCAGGTTAGACCACAGTCTGATATTTCTCCTGTTGAGCAAACTAATATTTGTTTTAGTATTTAATGAAGGTATACTTTGATGATAATGTCAGTATGTCACAATTCAGTTAGATGATGACTAGTTTCAATAGGACTTGCTTCTGTCGCAAAGTAGTCCGAAATGTTGAACTTTCCACTTGCAAGTTGCAACAATAGGTACGTTGGTTTTTCCATTCCTGTGGTCACAGAATTGTCATTCTGGGGGGTGTAAATGTTTGTAGCTTACATCCGGGGACATAATACCATGCTGTGATTTTTGAATGATTTACTTTTGCCTTTCGTTATGATTTATGAATGGACTTGGTGGTCTTGACATCTTCTTCTCTTAGCAGAAAATAGCACCAAATTCATCCATCTTTTGTAGTTAAGTCATACGTGTGTCCCATACCATTTTTGTTAACATTCTCGGCAAGATTTCCACAAGATTTTTACCACACCAAATCATATTCTATTTAGGAATCCTACATCTGTCTAAAAGTTTACACTACATCAAATTCGTTTGAGGTGTTGTCTGGAAATTCACAGAGCAAAGAGAAAGCTTTCAGAACACGTTGATGGACCTTGTTTATTTGTGTTGTCTATCACATCACAGAGCAAAGAGAGAGCTTCGGACATGTTGATGATCTTTTGCTTTGTTTGTGCTAATGGACCAATAGCTTGGGAACATATATTTATTGCATGAGTAACAATTGAAGTTAGCACTACTTGTGCTAATGGACCCATAGCTTCAGAACATGTTTTTATTTCATGAGTGACAATTGAAGTTATTACTATGAGACTACTAGTTAGTATATGGAAAATCTATAAGGTTCATATTTTAGATATGGGTTTTGCTTGACTCTGCATGCTGTGGTCTTTTGGGGAGAATTTAATCGAGTTATGAGCTTATGCTATCAAATGAGTGGATGTGTATATACGTAAGAATTAGTTGAACTGATGGATTCAGATGGAAAGCTTTAATGAGGATGATTCAAGTCTATTCCTTCATATAGGTGAATGAATGGTTATGCATGGGCATACTAATAGGGCTCTGCTGGATTTCACTCATCACCAGACACCAATGGTACATGATCCCATACATTATAGCGAATAAAATATAAGATAGGGTAATGTGGATGTACAGTGAAAAGGGTGTAAATTGTGTGAATAGTGTCTAGGATTTCTAGTTTAGGATGCAATTGGTGACGGCCTGTAATTACTTAGGCCATCTCCAACAGCTGCCCCAAAATATGGCCACTATACACACTCCTTAAAAAAAATTTGAGAAAATTGCACCATTAGTCCCCAAACTTGTCCCGCCTGTGCACATAAATCCAATCCGTAAACATCGAAACCGCTTATTTAGGTATCCAAACTTGCGAAGCTGTTGAAATCAGGTACATAGGCTGGTTTTTAGTCTGTCTTGGTGATGTGGATTGTCATGTCAGCGCCTACATAGGCTGGCATTTTTCTTTCTTTTTTACTTTTAATGTGGGACATATTTTTAATGGAGGAGAGAGGCAGAGAGGTGAGAGGGGGAGAAATGACAAATAGGTCCCACATTAAAAGTAAGAAAGAAAAATAAAAATGCCACGTAAGCGCTGACATGGCAGTCCACATCACCAAAACAGCCTAAAAAATCAGCCTTTGGACCTGATTGCAACAGTTTTGCAAGTTTGGTATCTAAATAAGCGGTTTCGTTACTTACGGATTTATATGCACAGGCGGAACAAGGTTGGGGACTAATGGTGCAATTTTCTCAAAAAAAATTCTCTCCCTATATTCCTACCTCTCCTATAGCACTCCTAAAATCCCACTCTAATAGAAAATAGAATAGGGGGAGGAGAGATAATCCTTAAATTTAGGGACCGAGACAGGGATTCCTGGAAATAGGGGAACCGTTGGGGGCAATTTAGGGAGCCCCTATCCACAAAATTTAGGGAAAGTGTGAGATTAGGGCCATAGGGGAGCTGTAGGAGATGGACTTATGTGCAAAGCTATGATTTTAGGGAGTAAAGAGTTAGGATGAGTAACTAATGCTTAGCTTGAACCTTGAGGTGTCTTTACGAGAAAAAAAATTACTGCCACACGTGTTGTTTGTAAGGTTTTCAGTGAGGCCCATTTGGATTGGCATAAATACATTTGGGCGGATGGTGGACAACTCTTTTTTTAGCCTTGAATCCAACTATGTAGTATTTATGATTAGAGGGCCTACAGGACAACCAAATAGTTGTTGATTTGTTCCTAGGTCATCCTAGCAAAGTAGTGGACAAAATGCTCAGGTCTGCTTCTGGTTTTGACTACAACACTGTAATCTCCTAAAAAACACTACCATCATTTTGTCTTGTCTTATTATGACAACAAATATACACCAAATTAACAATATTCAATGTTGTAGTTCTCTTTTTTTTTTAAATGTGAAACCTTGCTTATGGGCTTTGGTGCTTTGCTCCTGAAAACACCAACATTCCCCAACACCATTTTCCACATGTTATGTGGTGCCATTTGTCAAGGCAACTATTACTTCATCCTTTAGATGATCAGTAAATGTATATCACAATCTTGAGTAAAAGAGGAGACCTGTCGTGGTAAGTTACACTAGTATTGTTAACTGAAAATGCTACAATTTAGTAGGTTTCTTTTTATTCACAAGGCAGATTCATGGAATGCTTTTATTGAAAGCACAGTGTATGTAACTGAATGTTGGAAAAAAAGAAAAAGTCATTGCGATGCTGTTACAGTAATCTGTAATAAAAAGAAATGGTCAAAATTCTCAAATGAACTCTTTGTTTCTGCACATAATGTTTTAATATAATTGTAAATAGTCTGCTGCAGGTATTATCTCCTTCCTTGTGCATCTATCTTGTGTGCCTGTTTTTGTTGAAGTGATAAGTATTGCCAGAGGTTGCAGTTCTTGTATGCTATGATATCACACACATTCAATATACACAACTTTTTTTTGTTCATTTTTATTCTTCTGCCACAGTGCCTGGGCTCTAACACTTCTGACTTCTGAGATCATCTTAAATATTAGGGTCTAAATATTATGCACATGGGCAGGCTCTGAATAGTTTTAAATTGTTTGTGAATTTTCAAATGCATATCTGGATTTATAACCATGTCCATCGTCCGTGCATGTGCAGTGGGCGTTTAAATCTGATGATTTCTTCCTAATCTGGGTTTGAAGTATAACTGAATGTGGCATTTCCTTTGCTCCAGCCGTTTCTCTTCATCGGTGACAAAACTGAACTGCAATTTTAATCTGAAGAACTCTTTGTAGCCTGCTGTTGGATTTCCTACAAAGCGCTCAAATTCTCTACCTAGTCTTATCCTTTAGTTTTGTTCTTGTGTTAATTTAGGCCTGAGCTTATGCAGCTTTTCTATTCTCAGGTGAGGATGAAGCTTGTCAGAAGCTGGCTTCCTGTTCTAAATGTCTGCAGAGACATAGTGCAACCCATGCATAGTGGTGGGTACAAGTCACCAAATTGCCAAGAGCTGGAGGAAATATTTCTTCAGATCATCTCCACCTTACCTGTCCCAGATGCTCAGGAGCTGCTGCAACAATGCCTTGGGTTCTCCACCCGCAATGTCGATGATTGTCCTCATTTGGTCACTGCATTCAAAACATGGTTCAGACGTGCTGGGAAGGCTCCAAAAGGTGGGGGAAATTGAGAGATGGAACTGCTATTAGAGCTATGAGCTATTTGTGTTTTGTCATGAATCCTCACCTGTAATTAACCGTGTATCCTTGTTTTGTGCATAAAGTTCTTCATAATTTCTAGGTTCAGGTAAATGTCCATTTTTAATCAAATGGATTCAAATGATCTTTTATTCTTTGGCTTTAGATTATTATGGGCAAAAGAAAAGAAAAATGGTATATTAAACTATCTATACTTCTTTTTATCATGAAGTTATAGTGAGTTCACTAGTATCACCAAGGGTTAAAGGGAATTCTTTTGTGATTTTTAATTGTATACCGATCCTCCCTTACCCTATTTTTTAGGAGAGTTTTCTTAAAAACATTGGGGGTATGATGATAACAATGACAAGGGCCAGGTAAATGGTATGCACTATTGTACATTATATTAAAAGTGTTCTCTTCATGTGAAATACGGAACACAACAAACAGATAAGTGCTGCACACTGAACTGTTACATGCAGTGTTCTTTTCTGTGGGATGTAAATATACGCTCGATGGCTCGAACATAATTGCATATAATTCTGGCGATCTTGGCCAAATGTAGAAGTGAACTCTGAAGTGTTTCTTTCCTGAGGATTTCAAGTGTGATTTACTGTGCTCTCTTGTACACCTGAAAAATCACCACCCTGGTGATAATGCTCAAAGCTAAAATTCTGGCTTGCAGCGCAAACACTGATTTTTTAATTAAAAAACTAGTATACCATATAATCATATTTGGAGCAGATGTTAAAGCAATCAATCTATAGGCTTTTTTGGTCAATTGGATGCATGCGATTACAAAGTGATCAATTTAGATATTTGTCATTATAAAACAATTTATGTGCTCTATGCCATTGTAAAGTTACAAATCTCCGATATATACAATTATGACCCTTTTACCCTTAATCCATCTTCTAATCATTCTTCTCTATCTTCTAATCCTTCTTCTACCTCTAGCTTACTCCATCTCTCTCTCTTTCATGGTGGTCGCATGAATGGCCCCTTCCTCTATCCTCTCCCTCGCGCCGAGGGGATTCCGCTGCTGAGAAGATGCTGCCAGCAAGGAGATTTTGCCGACGAGATGTTGCCGAGGAGCTTGCGCCGAGGGGATTCCACCGCCAAGGAGCTCGTCGAGGGATATGGCCGCCAAGCTCACTCACTGTCGCCACCCAATAGTCCAGGAAGCGGAGCACACCTCCCCACCGCCGCACCATGTTGACCTCCTCGGCGGCCCGTGGAGATGAGCAACGTGTGGGCAAGGTGGGGTGGCGCCGCGGGTTTGCCGGAGACAGGGAAGGAGGATTATGAATAATTAGGTCTAAATATTCTCATAATAGTATGTACCGGAGCTTTTCAATTTCATGGGAGCATGCGTCAGAGAGATTTATTTATAGTGAATATTAAAACTAATCACTTTATAATGGCATGTACCCTGTTAACACAATTTTTTTCAATCGTTGTTCAAGCAATGAAGCTACAGGTTAAATTGTTTTCGGTCGTTGTGGCATAGCTGTCACGGAGTCAACTCATTCATTCTCTTCTTCCTGCGTCAAGGATTAAAAAATGTGGTCGCGGTCAGCGTACGCATCATCATTGTATGTCATTCATCTAATCTTCAACAAAGACCTAGAATGCTTATAGATTCTAGAATCCGCTGATTGTGGAATTGTCATGAAATTGCGAAAAATAATATTTGGTCGTAAATTTGATTTTTCTTTAATCCTTCCTTCTTCCAAATCTTTGCACAGTTTTAGTTAAGAAAAAAAAAGAGGAGAACTGATCATATGCTTTGGACACCATGCACATGCCCTTCCGTATCACTATTACGGAGCACCGAGCAGTCGAGCACATGCTTATTCCACACAAGCATGAAACACCCAGCTCCCGAATGCAAAGCGCCAAAACTCAAAAGCAAAGACAAATTTTCTCGTTCCTCCCCTTCCACATTACTACAAAGCATGGCAAAAAAGGAGAAAACATATGTGCGAGAGAGAACTAAACTGGAACGGAACGGAACGGAACGGAAGAGATGAGTAAGGGACACGTCATGGGTTTTTAGCGGCGATCCAGTCTCCACGCGCTAGCTCGGGTGCAAAGAAATGCGGCGGCGAGTCGATCGACGACGCAAGTCGGCGTACGGCAGGCCGGGGGGGCCTAGTAGAACCCCTGCACCGGCCACCGGCGGTCGGGGTCCGGCAGCCACGACGACCGCTTCTTCTTCTTCTCCTTGCTCTTCCCCTCCCGGTCCCCATCCTCCCCGCCGTCAGACTCCGCCTCCTTCTCGCCGTCGGAGCTCTTGGAGTCGCCGTCCGACGAGCCGCGCCGGCCGGCGGCGCCGCCCGCCCTGTGCCTGGACCGCACGTACTCGATCAGCCTCCACGCCGCCGGTTTCTGCTGCGGCTGCGGCGGGGACGCGCTCTGCTTGGCCAGTGGATTCTGCTCCTCCACCGCCGCCGCCGGGTTCGTTGTCGTGGGGTCGGAGTCGTCGGGGAGGCGCGAAGGCTGGGGCAGCCGCTCGTACTCCGGCAGCGGCACGGCCTCCTCCTCCGACGCGCCGCCCCCGCCGCCGTTGCCGACGCAGTCCATGAGCAGCAGCTGCTGCTGGCTGCCGGGCCTCCGCTTCAGCCGCCGCGCGAGGAAGCTCGAGCCCCCGCCGCTGGTGCACTGCTTCTCCTCCTCCTCCTCTTCATCCTCCGAGTGATCCAGGATGCCCATATTTAACGCGGTTCGTGGAGCCACAAACCATGCAGTCATGCCCCCCTCTCTCTCGCTCTCTCTTTCTACCAAGATCTCAATGTTGACTCGATCTCGTGTTGGGAGGATAAATTCTCTGGGAAAGTGTGATGGGTCTATCGGAATTGGGAATGCAGACGGGCGCGGAATCGCAGAAACCAGCAGCAACAGGGACTCGGGACTCGGGGACACGGGATGGGAAAGTTCGACAAGAACTGCTCCGCGTTGGCCAATGGCGTTTACAAGTATGTTAGGTTTGGCTTGGAGGGGGGTCTCGGCGGGCGGCGGCTTGGCTCGGACGGTCATATGGCGTGGCGGCGCCGTTGGATGTTGCGTGCCACTGAAGAGCAGGGTCCCACCTGCCAGCAGGTCAAGCGTACAGTTGTATAGCTGACATCATTCGCCAGTTTCTATTTTTTAGCTCGCTCTTCCTGAATCACCTTAAATTCTCAGAACTTTTTTTTTTTTATCGATTTCACTCACCTCGGTAGTATTTTTTTTTTTCACTGTGATTCATACAGCATAGTCCCACAACTGTTGATGGCTACAACATTTACCGGCTCATTGACAAACAAATCGGAATAATAAGAAGGTGGATGCAGTGGCTCTCACCCCCCAAAACAAGGAAGGAGTGCAAAGTAGGGACACCTCCCTGAAGAGGAGAACGAAAATAGTGGGAGAAGAGAGAATGACACACAAGAGAAAGGCGGGTGTATGTAGTGTGGAGTGAATGGGTGACATGGAGACGAGGAAGGAGGGTAGGGTGATGGCGCTTAGCCGGAGTGAAGAAGGTGGTTATAGAGGAGACAGATGAACGCCACAGAGAGAGAGGAAGAATGGTGAGGTGGGGTATCTTTAGAGATGAGAAAGAAGGCGGTTGGAGAGAAGAGAGAACAACATGCCAGAGGAAAGGAGTGTGTGGCGATTTGAAGTGAATGGAGCACATGAAACAAGAAAGGAGGATAGGGTGGGGCACCTTAACGAAGGAGAAGGATGATGAGGCGTGGAGTGAATGGAGGACTGTGGTAGTGGTAGCAGCTTGTTTCATTGAGTAGGAGTGCAAGATCTATTGTGCTTTTAAATAGATAACCACACACTCATCCGAATCCTAAATTTAATTAAAATCCAGCTCACCTCATTCATAGTACATCCCTTGTTATTATGGTCTCGCTTTATGAAAAAGGGTTAACCCTAGTGCTATGTTTATGACATATAACTCCATACTAGTAACATATATGTAATTATTTTCTTCACTATCAATCCTCACGGTCATAAAACCCTAACACATTGGGATGAGTATTGCACCTTTATACGAGAAAAAAGACTGAAAATGATATCCCTCAAAGTTGGGGAAGGGGCAAATCCGCATATACCAAAAGACTAGACCATTATATAAACATAAACAATCAAAATAGAGCAAGTCGGTCCTTTTTTTAAAGAGAAATGTTATTCTAGCTTTTTCCAGCGGAGGCACGCATGTTGTCATCTCACATTATTCCTGTGTGTGTGTTTTTTTATTATAGAGCTTATTTACAACAAACAAAATTTGTAAAAAACCATTCAATTCTTACAGGAATAGAACAATTTTCCTTTGTTCCAAATAGGGTGTTAGGGGTTTGATCTTGTGAGTTGTGAAGACAACAATATAACTATATGGAACACTAGTTGCGTATATAACATCGTGTTTGACAAATCAGACATCCCTGTCCTTTTTCTTAAATCACAGTCCAATTCTATAGCCATGTTTTTCTTAATCCCGCAACGCCTTGAAAGTTAGGCTATCTCCAACACGGTCCTGTATACCAGACCGAACCTCTATTTTACCTATTTTACAAGCTCAAGGTGTCTCCAACATCACCTCCTATATCACTCCCTATCCGTCCGGAGAGGAGAGAGAACCTGTATATTTAGGGAATCTCTCTCCTCTTCATATCCATCCCTGAGAGAAATATTGTATGGCGTGGATTTTACAGAATACTGTTGGAGATGGAGAGAAATATAAGGAAGGAATCTTTTAGGGAGACTGTATAGTACAACTTTATGGGATGAGATTTAGAAAATAGCGTTGAAGATTGCATGCATAGATTATTTTGTACAATCTTGAGTGCCATTTCCATGTCTAAGAGTAGTTAGATATTCGGTCCATACGTCGAGAATTCGCACGCACTATTCCCATGTATGCGATGTATCAATTTCTATATTTCTATATTACAAAGGCCCTACCAGTCCGCACGCTCATGCGTCCATGTGGTCGTCTCGCCGTGCGTCCACGCGTGCTTGCCCTGGCGTCGACACGCCGCCCGCCGCTCCGTCGCCGTCCGATCGTTTCGCCAGGCAACATCCGGCCGTCCACACCCACCATATCTTTAAAACCAAAAAAATGCCACACCCGCAGGACAAAGCGCGCGTGTTGACCCCTCGGCTAGCTGCAGTGGTACTGGCTCTGGAGCCCAGCGTTCGTTCCGGCACCCGCCATTTTTTTTTTTGCCCGGATTGCTTTCTATATTACAAAGGCCCTACCAGTCCGCACGCTCGTGCGTCCACGTGGCCATCTCGCCGTGCGTCCACGCGCGCTTGCCCTGGCGTCGACATGCCGCCCGCCGCTCCATCGCCGTCCGATTGTTTCGCCGGGCAACATCCGGCCGTCCACACCCACCATATCTTTAAAACCAAAAAAATGCTGCGCCCGCAGGCCAAAGCGCGCGCGTTGGCCCCTCGGCTAGCTGCAGTGGTACTCGCTCTGGAGCCCCGCGTTCGAAGCTCGTTCATATTTTTTTTTTGAGAAAACCGACTAAACTTGATTAAGTGATAAGACTGTTTACAACGTCGTCAGGAATTACATGGGCTTCTGCACCCCAATGATTAAAACAAATCGGGAAAAAAGCAGACCAGCAGGCCAGAGAGTTGGCAGATTTGCCCCATTTAGCAAGTTTATGGGCTGTCGAATTCCGGTCCCTTGGAAAGAAGCCCAAACGGACACCACTTTTGCACGCCCTCTTAATCTTCTCCACGAGCGATCCCCATCGTCCTCTATTCTCCTCCTCCTGGCGAACTGCTTCGACGACGCTCCTGCAGTCCGATTCGATGGCAAACTCACCCAGATCCATACTGCTACCAAGCTCCCGACCCAAGCAAATCGCCAGAGCTTCTGCTTCAGCTGGCTCCGACACACCTCTTTCAGGACGCACCACCGCCGCCATTACTTTTCCGTCAGCACTCTTCGCCACCGCCGCCACTGAGGTCAGATCCCCAAGTTTCCAAGCCGCATCGACCTAGATCGGCAGCTCCCCCCTGCCAGGTTCGCCCAGTTCTCGCAACATTTCAGCTTTTTTGGCCCTTTGTTTGCCATTTTCCTTCATGCTAATCACTTTCTTCCAACTTGCGAGATCCTCTTTTGCCCGGGTCACGGATCTCCTGCGTTCAGCCTTTACCTCTTGGAACTGGGCTTCGTTTCTGGTTCTCCAGAGCTCCGCAAAGCCGACCGCCAGCAGGGATACCTGGTCCTTTTCCAGATTGCTTATGGACTCTAGCACCCAGTCCGACAGGTTCGTTCCTCTCCCCCTCTTGTAGCAATGACCAACATTTAGATCTGTCCATAGTTGCTTCGCTACAGAGCAGTGGAAAAACACATGATTGTCATCTTCAAACTGTCCACAGTGAGGGCAAGTTGGGTTCTTAACAATGTTCCTCCTAATTAGGTTCTGGCCGATTGGTAGGTTTCGATTAGCAATGCGCCACAGAAGGATTTTGTGTCTTGGAGCAACTTGAGCATTCCAAAGTTCTTTCCATTGCTTGCTTGTACGAACATTACAGTCACTCCCCTGACCACCAGTACCCTGTTCAGACCCATTGAATTCTTCTCTTAGCCAATTATACGCCGATCTGACTGAGTAATTTCCTTTTTTTGTATGATTCCATGCCGGTTTGTCCGCCTCCATGTCATCACTAAGTCTGATGTTCAGGATATCCTCAGCATCACAGTGGAACAAATTTGCTCGGACCTTGTCCTCATCCCACCTTCGTTCCCCCGTCACCATTAAATCCTGGACCATTGTGATTGTGGCGACAGTTGGTCTCCCCAGAGGCTTCTGTATGGCTTCTCTTGGAATCCAATTATCCTCCCAAACATGAACTTTAGACCCGTCACCTATTCTCCAAATAATTCCCTTCTTGAGCAGATCACACCCCTTACAGATGCTCCTCCAGGTCAAGGAAGCCCTTGGAGGAACAGAGGCGTTCAGGAAATCACAGTGAGGGAAATACTTCGCTTTTAGAACTTTATAACAAAGCGAATTTGGCGAAGTAAGGATTCTCCACGCTTGCCTTCCTAACATAGCCAAGTTGAACAGAGCAAGCTTCCTGAAACCCAGTCCTCCCTCCCACTTTCCTTTTGCCAACTTACTCCAAGAACTCCACGCTACCTTCCTGTGGTTTGGTTCACTGCCCCACCAGAATTGAGCCACTTTGCTCTCGATCCTTTTACAGAGTCCCAACGGGATCACGAAAACACTCATCGCATAAGTTGGTAAAGCCTGAATTCCTGCCTTGATCAGGACTTCCTTCCCAGCTCTTGATAAGAACCTCTCATTCCACCCATTTACCTTTTTCTCCACTCTTGCAAGAATAGGTTTAAAAACTTCTTCTTTTTTATGACCCACTACCGAAGGCAGTCCGAGATACACTGCATTGTTTGCCTCCACACCAATTCCCAAACCCTCTTTGATTTCATCGCGCACCGCCTGAGAGCATCGGTGATTGAAGAAAATGCTTGATTTTTCAGCATTAATTTTTTGCCCGGATCCCTCTTCATATGTTTTAATTACCTCCCTTATGGTCTGAATCCCTTGAGAATCGCAATCAGCAAAAATGATGGAGTCGTCTGCAAAGAGAAGATGGGAGATCACCACTTCCCCAAACTCGAACCCCTTTAGCGCTTGTTCACTGACCTTCCGCTTAAAGAGAGCCGTGAACCCCTCAGCACACAAGACAAATAGATACGGAGAAATAGGGTCTCCTTGTCTTATCCCTCTTGACGGCTGGAATTCTCTAGATAGGGCGCCATTCACCTTCACCCTGCACGTACTCGACTTCACACATCTCATAACCATAGCTGTCCATTCCACTCCAAAACCCATCTTCAACAAAACCGCTTCGAGGTACGCCCACTCCACACGGTCGTAGGCCTTCTCCATATCAAGCTTCACCGCGCATATCTTGGATTGCTTACTTCTCCTTTGGGTGATATTATGGATGCATTCGTAAGCCAGCAATATGTTGTCAGAAATAAGTCTACCCGGGATAAAAGCGCTTTGCTCATGGGAAATCAGCCTAGGGAGTAACTTTTTTAACCGGTTAGCCAAGCATTTGGAGCAAACCTTGTACAGCACGTTGCACAACCCAATTGGTCTAAAATCCTTCGGCCACTCAGGTTTACTTTTCTTGGGAATTAAAGTGATGATCGTTTCATTAAGGCCCTGCTGTGTCTCCCCCTTCAGAAAGCTCCTGACTGTAGCCAAAATCCCTTCCTTCAAAAGGTCCCAGTTTCTCTGGAAAAAAGCAGCCGGCAAGCCATCTGGCCCCGGCGACTTCCACGGGGCCATACTAAACAGCGCCCTCCTCACCTCCTCCATCGTCACCTCATCTTGCAAAAAAATGTTTTCCTCGTCTGTCACCATCTTCTCCACATTTTCTAGGATCGGGTCCATATTAAGAGTGCCCTGCATAGAGAAAAGATTAGCATAAAACTCCCTAGCAACCTCTCTTTTTTCTTCCTCTCCCTTCACCCAAATCCCATCCTCTCTCCGAAGCCTTAAGATGTGGTTCTTCCTCCTTCTCCCCGTGGCCTTATGATGGAAGAATTTAGTATTTCTATCCCCCTCCTCTAACCATAATTGCCGCGCCCTTTGACGCCACATCACCTCTTCCCTCTCCAACCACTCGTCTAGCTCCCTCTTCATCTCCAGAATCCCATCGGACAGAGGATCCACACCCCTCTCACAGCACTCTTGTATTGTCTTCCTCAACTCTCTAATCTTTCTATTTACCGAGCCATACTCGCTCCGGCCCCACCTTTCCATCTTTCCGCTTAACTCCCTCAGATTATCCAAAAAACTACCTCCTCCCGTGGAACTTATCCTTCTCCACTCCTCTTCAACAAAACAAGGGAATCTATCATCCCTCAGCCACATGGCCTCAAAACGAAACGGTTTAGCAGCCCCCCGTCCTTCATCGCCATCCGGGGCACCAAAAAACACCTTTAATGCAAGGTGATCCGACTGGGCAGTCCAAAGATGTTGCACCCTCACCACCTCGCCGTTTTGAGTAAGGGATGCCGAGCACACCACCCTGTCAAGTCTGGCTCTCACATTCCTCTCTCCTTTCTGTTTATTACACCAAGTCCATGGAATCCCAGAGAATCCCATATCCATTAGGCCGCAATCATTCAGACAGAGGCGAAAACTTCTCATCTGATTTGCAAGCCGAGAAACCTTGCTCCAGTGTTCGTCCGACCAACAGACCTCATTCCAGTCCCCCAAGCACATCCACGGAACATCATCTTGCGCTGCTAAAAATCTGAGCAACGTTAAGCTTTTGTGCCTTTGATCGGCTTTCGGTTCTCCATAGATGCCCGTTAGACGCCAGCCAGCCTTATCCTCCTCAAAAATTCTCCCATCAATGTGGTACCCTGAGTACGATTTCAAGACAAAGGAAACATCCTTCCATCCCATCGCCAGCCCTCCACTTCTGCCAACAGCACTTACAGCTACACAGCCGTCAAAACCGAGGTTCTTTAACAACCATTCCATCTCCTCTTTACGCTTCTTTGTCTCACTCAAGAACACCACTTTGGGATGCACCGTTCCAATTAAGGAACGGAGTTCCTGAACCGCCGCAGCCGCCCCCAAGCCACGGCAGTTCCAGCTGAGAGCTAACATAGCTCCCCGCGGGGCTGTCCACCAGCCACCGCCGGATTGGAAGTTGCGGGTTCAGACGTCACCCTAGGCTTCTTCGTGCCATCCGATGACTCCTCCTCTACAACAACAATACTGAAACTTCTTTTCATCCCCCCATTTTCTGGCACAGAATCCAGTTTTAGCTCCTTCTCTCTCGAGATCCCCTTCTCGGTCTTTTTCCCTGGCGACATCCGCTTCGGCACCCTAGCTTTGTTTGCCAAATTGCTCCTTGCCCCCTTTCTAACGCTTGCTGTTACCTTTCTCACCGTCATGGATTGCTCTTCTACACCTCTCGGTCCTCAAATAGTAACTTTGACTTGACATTTGCATAGAGCTCAAGATCCATCGGCACAAGTGGTTTCAGGGGCGATGTTACCTCTTTTTCCCCTTCTCCACTTCCTTGATTCGCTCCAGATTCCGATCCTTCTTCCCTGTGGTATCCACTTTTCTTCCAAGTATTTCTTGATTCCCCGGAAGCATTGCTTTCCTTTTGTAAAGAGCTATTGCTCACGCTTCTTTTATGCAGGCTGCTGGATTTACCACCCGGGGCCCTCAGCCACATTCCGAAAGGTGCCTCACCTTCATGATTTGCTACAGAGCTGCAGTCTCTTATATCATGCCCCAACACCCCACAGCCAAAACAGATGAAGGGTAAGTGCTCATATCGAACAGGTAGCACTTCCTCTTCATCACTCCCTTCCTTTACTGCAAAACAAGCCCTATGAATCGGTTGGTCAACTTGTAAAGCAACTCGTACCCTCATAAATTCCCCCCAAGCTACACCGTTTTTATTTGTCTCCACCTCAATAACTTCTCCCAGCTGAGCTCCAAGCTGTCTCCCCCCTTCGTCGTGCATTAACTGTAGAGGAACTCTGTAGATCTGAGCCCAAATAGGCAGGGACTCAAAACTGTGCTCACTCGGCTTCTTGTCACGATCCAACTTTTGCAGGAGCAGGGCTTGATTACTGATATTCCAAGGTCCAGAGTTCAGGACCCTAACCCTCTCCCTCTCCGACGGCATGGCGATCAGGAACAGATTTCGCCCCATCTGTGAGACCGACAAACCCCGCCTAATACCCCAGGCAGCTTGGAGTGCCTCCAAGACCGAAAGCGCTGAAAGGGATCTGGTGGAAAGCAGCTTGCCTACCACACCCCAATCAGGGAGCAAATGACCTTCCCCATCTGAACTCTTGTACCTGGTCACCGTCTTCCCCCTCTCCCGCGTCAGATCCATCTCTCGAAGGCGCTCCAGAATGGCTTCTGTAGAATCCTCACGTCTCCCCCCTCGAATGTCCGGCACCTTGTACAGATCTGGCACTGGGTGACTCGCGACTGCCTCCTTTCTACGATTGCTTCCTCCATCCCCAGCGCTGAAAGCCGCACTCCGATCCAGATCTCGCTGGACCCGCTCTCGTTCCCCCCTGCTTCTCCCTTCCCCCTCCTCGCTAGATGGAGACCTCTCCCTCACCATCCTGGAAACCACCACTCGCCCACCCCTCAAGGTGACGGAATGAGATCTGCCTCCCCCGAAGCCCTAGCACGAGCGAGCGAGTCGCCTCGCGAGTCGCCCTCCCCGCTACAGGCTTATGCGTGCTGGAGTTAAGCGCTTCGTCTCCGCCCGTCCCCATTTCTGTCTCGCCGCCCTCTTCTTCCACCTAGTATTCATACATAGCGATTGGTAATCTATATGTGTTGGAATTCACCGTGACGCGGCTCATTTTATTAGTTTCATATCTTTAGAGCTGATCAGACTTTCTAATCGTCTTATTTGTTGACAAGGTAAACTTTGAGAATTTTAAAGAGAATTTTGGAGAGTTTGATTGTTCTCTTTAATTTGTTTTTAAATGTTTCACTTATATTTTCGAGATATAAAAAGAGGATTAAAATACAAGTGGATAAGAGAATAAGAGACAAGAGAATGTTTAATGGTAGCACCCATTTGATGTCCATTTGCATTATATAACACTATAGCAAAATATGGTATGGATTGAAATACAATAGAAAGGGATATAGAAAGAATTAGGATAATAATAGAAAAGTGAACGAATTGGGATGGGATAGTCCACAAATGGCTGTTCCCGTTGTACGTGCCCCGATGCCCTAAAGAACACGCCTAGCTGTCTATTGCCGCAAATCCTTCCATCCGATGCTTGACACGTAGTTTCGAGGCTTGTCCAATATTTTATATTTTCTTCTATTGAAAAATATAAAACGTATTAGAACTTTGTGTTACGGTTACCTTTAGCTGGGAACAAAACGAAGACACGGTTCCTTGTGGGGTTCCCAATCGGATCACACATTCTTTCCCACGAGCAAGTGGCGTAGTACGGGTACACCACACTGCCGCTACGCTAGTGCTACACTGCTACGCCGGCGCGGCGCGGCGCGGCGCGGCGGCACCTGCCTTGGAAGAAGCTGCGCATGGGAAGTACTTGACGCCGACGGCAACAGATTTACTCGGATGGACGCGTCGCCGCTTTTGTACGCCAAGCTGACCCGCATCCGAAGGAGGAGATGATTGATGATTCGAATACAAGTCGTGGCAGTCAAGACCGTGTCTCACGATTATACAAGTCGTTCTAGCGATCTACCTCCCCATTGAAAGATAATAGTGATAATTGGTCTATATTCAATAAACATTCATTATTATTGATTTGGGCTGGATGAAATAGATACCAAATTAGGTATGAAAAGAAGAATTCAGGTTGGCTTGAAGCGTATACGGAAGTAGAGTTCGAGATGGTTTAGTCTAGATATATTAAAAGATAGGGAATTGCTAACTAACAGTGGACTGAAATCCGGGGGGGATTTCAGTCGATTCGTCACTTACCCGCGCGTCGCCGGCCGTCTTCCTCCCCGCCGGCGAGCTCCTCCTCTCCCGCCGCCGTGCTGCCGGGCTTAGGGTTAGGGTTCGGGTTCGGGGTGTGGCCGGGCTTAGAGGGATGGCCGGGGGAGGCGGCGGCCTGGCGGTTGGT
>SPJY01013139.1:436810-449348 GCA_005191435.1 Raddia distichophylla
AAGTCGGCATAGTGTCTCTGGGCGGGGGGTGGAGGCGACGGCCGGGTTAGGGTGGGCGGGGAGGCGTCGGCGGCGGGAGGTTGGGTGGCGGGGCAGCTAGGCGCCGGCGCCGGCGCCGGCCGCGGGGGGTGGCGGAGGCGGCGGGGGAGGAGGAGGAGGAGCGCGGAGCAGGGGGAGGAGTCGGGGTCGGGGGCGGTGAGGGGTGAAGGGGAGGAGAGGGGGAAAGGAAGAGAGAGAGAGTGGGGGGCGCGGGTTGATCTGGGCCGTTGGATTGAGATCCAACGGTCCAGAAAATCGACTGAAAGTTAAAAAAACAGGCGACTGTGCAATAGACAGTCCCTAAAAGATAATGTATTACTACGTATAATATGAAGATATAGAATATTTCGTAATTGATTTGGGCTAGATGAAATATGGCCCAACTCACGTATAAAAAAGAAGGGTTCGAGTCGGCCTGAAGCATGTACAAAAGGTAGAGTTTGAGATGGTTTAGCTTAAATATATTGAGAAATACTCTCTCCGGTCATAAAAATAAGTCGCTGTTCACTTTTGAACACGACTTTGACCATTAATTCGTCTTATTAAAAAAACTACATAAATTATCATTTATTTTGTTGTGGTTTGTTTTACTATTAAAGGTACTTTAAGCATAATTTATATTTACGTGCGTTTGCACTAATTTTTTGAATAAGACGAATGATCAAAAACGTATCCAAAAGTCAACGACGACTTGTTTTTATAACCGGAGATAGTAATAAATTGTAACATGAAGATATCGGGTCGAGTACATGTCAAATACAAAATCAGAATTCTAGCCGACTAGCCTAAAAGCTGGTATAAACGTGAGCTATCCTTATTTACACCCCTCTCGTCCCCTTAGAAAATTTTGTACCTCTGCCACTGCACATGCTTCCTCCAATTGCTCAAATGTTAACTCATGGCATTTCCAATGCTATCTTTAAACTTCTCCTATCTCATTACTATTCATCTATTTTTCAATCTTTCCCTATATTTCCCTTTCTTATACTCCCTCCGGTCATGGAAACAAGTCGCAGTTGATTTTTGGAGACATCTTTGACCATTCATCTTATTCAAAAAAGTTACGTAAATATCATTTATTTTGTTGTGATTTAGTTTATTGTTAAATATATTCAAGTATGACTTATATTTTTATATATTTATAAAACTTTTTTGAATAAGACGATTGCTCAAAATCTTTGTGCAAAAGTCACGGCGACTTCTTTTCGTGACCGGAGGGAGTACTTTGTTGCTATAGTGATTTGAGGAGAAAATGAGGGGGCAAGAGAAGAGGGTAGCATTGGAAATGTCCTCACACAATGCTATGCACTGTAATTAGTACACAAGTTGGTTTTCCTCGCCTAATCTGTTCTTGGGACAGAACTATAGTGATATGGTAATTATATTGTCGGTGTCTGGGAAACGCGCCGACTGCGGGTCACGAGTCCACGGACCGACAGACGAATTTGTAGTTGGAATGAGGCCCAACGACAACCCTTCCCAGCAGCTCGGGGCGGCGGCCAAGCTCGCAGGGGCTCTGGCTGCGCGGTCTTCCCGGACTGTGCCTGGTGCGATCTGGGATGCGGGTACAGATCCGTCGTACGGTGAGATTAAGAGGGTTGAGAGATGAGGCGAAAGAAATACAAACCGTGCGAGACAAGTGATTTTACCCTGGTTCGAGCCCCCACTGCCGGGTAATAGCTCTACGTACTCCAGCACTCGTTGATAATCTGGTGGAAACAGTACAGGGGCGCCGAGACCGGGTTAGGAGGCGCCGGTCCCAAGCTTACAGGGGAGTTTCGGACGCTGTGGTGACTAGGATCTACTGTGCTACGACTGTTGCTACTGCTAAGGAAGCTTCAGATGCTCCTGTTGCTTGCCCTCCTAGGCTTGGTCGTTATGCTGGGCAGGCTTCTCCTTTTATAGGCGCGGCGGGTTGGTCGGAGCTGATACCGCAGGCCCCGCGCCTATCCATGCTTTGTCCATCTTTAGTGGGGGCGTCCTTGTCTCGTTCCGGGCTCCGTCCTATCTGCAAAGAGAAGCTTGTCTGGTCAGTACTGGACACGTGTTCGTCTCGGTATGCCGATACAGGGGAGTAGCCTGCACAGGGATGAAGCACTTTCCCTTTATCCCCTATATGGCATTGACTGGTCGGAGCCAGCCTCGCGCCACCCGTTGGGGCGTCGCAGAGCGCGGTAGCTACTGCCATTCTCCCAAGGGACAAATGGCATGGCGAACTGCCCGTGCGGCTCTCCCCCGGACAACCGACACACCGGGGAGGTACAATCCCCTCGGTCAATGCTAAGGAAAGCATGGTGAGACTTGACAGCTGCCGCCACCTGTCCGGGGGACAGGCGAGCTATCCGTGCAAAAGTCACGGCGACTTCTTTTCGTGACTGGAGGGAGTACTTTGTTGCTACAGTGATTTATGGAGAAAATGAGGGGGGCGAGAGAAGAGGGTAGCATTAGGAATGTCCTCACACAATGCTATGTACTGTAATTAGTACACAAGTTGGTTTTCCTCGCCTAATCATTTCTTGGGACAGAACTATAGTGATATGGCAATTATATATTGATAAGTAAATCAATCAAGTACGGTTTCCACCGTCATGCTATCTCTAAAACTACGACATCACATGAAAATGCAAGAGAGAAAAATAAAAAAAGAAGCAGAGTAATGATTAAATATAAAATCAGATGAATAGGGGTGAAACAGTACACAAATGAAAATAACATGACATAATAGGATCGCTCTTGGGCGGTAGTGATAACATGATTAAACATAGTACAGTAACATTCGAAAGTACATTAAATAGAAGTCGTTACATGTAACGCTAAGAAAACATTGTCGTGGATTTGGATAGTAGTCAATCTGGATCAAATATGTTGATATGTTGCGTGCACATATATATATTTTTTCGAACCGATCTATTTCTTTGTTTTTTATTTCAGTAAATCCTGTCATAGCTATACGTTTCCGGCATATCCCATATGTTTCTGACAGCACTAATCGTCACGCCACTCGTCAGTGCGTCACTGTAAGTGACCGTGCCACGCCTTGAGCTCCTGGACCAGCCGTGCCCAGTCGCCGCACGACGACCCGCCCCTGGCCACGGCGGCGCGCGCCGCGACGCCGAGCTCCCTCGCCCTCGCCCTCCTCCCCGCCGCCTCGTCCTCGCCGCCGTCCATCAGCCTGCGCACCGCGCGCGCCACCGCGTCGGCCGGCACCACCGCCTCCAGGTCCGCCTTGCCGGCCACCTCCCGCACCCGCACGCCCACGCCGACCACGTCCACGAGGAGCACCTCATTCAGGAACTGCTCGGCGCGGAGCGGCCACGTCGCGAGGGGAACGCCGGCGGCGACCGCCTCCATCGCCGAGTTCCAGCCGCAGTGGCTCACGAAGCCCCCCACAGCGCGGTGAGCGAGGATCTCCGCCTGCGGCGCCCACCGCCCGGCCACCACCATGCCGTGGCTCGACGCGCGCTCCTCCGCCGCCTCCGGCGCCGGCACGACCCAGAGGAACGGCCGGCCAGAGACCCGCAGGCCGGCTGCGAGCTCACGGAGCTGGGCGGCGCTCAGCCCGCACGTGCTCCCGAAGCACGCGTACACCACCGACCCGGCCGTCTGGCCGTCGAGCCACCGCAGGATGGGGTCCCGCTCTGCGCCGCCTGTGGCGGCAACGCCACCGGCGCGCGTCGGGCCGACGAGGAACACCTTCGTCGGAGACCCACCCACGGTGCTGTAGTACTCGGCGAAGTCGGCCTCGAGCGCGGCGAAGCTGTTGAAGACGACGGCATGGCTCTCGGCTTCGGCGGCGCGGAAGAGCGGGAGGTGCGCGAGGGCCTCCTCGTTGATCTGCGCCCTGCGGATGCTCACGGGGCGTGGGAAGCCGCCGGGGAGAACGAACTGGTTCGGGAGGCCGAGCTCGGGGCGGTGGAGGTGGACGGCGACCATGGCGGCGGCGGCGAAGGCGCCGATGGCGTGGAACGTGACGTGCGGGACGCCGCACTCGCGGGCGACGCGCGGGGCGAAGTGGACCACGGCGTCGGAGACGACCGCCAGGGCGGCGTCGCCGCCGCCGCGGCGCGCGCGGACGGCGGCGGCGATCGCCGGCGCCAGGGCAGCCTCCGCGGCGGCGAAGAACGCCGGCCCGGAGGAGGCCTCGTCCGGGAGGAGGGAGAAGTCGGCGTGGCCGCCGGGGAAGCTGAAGGGGGCCACGTGGACCGAGACGGAGGTCGGCGCGAGCGCCGCGAAGTGGGGCGTGGTGACGATGGTGGCGCCGGCGACGGTGGCGGCTCCGCCGCAGGCGAGCGCTTCGGCGGCCTTGGCCGCGATGGGGGCGAAGTGGCTGCGGGAGAGGAACGGCACGAAGACGAGGTGCAGGGGCGCGTCGCGGTCGCGGGCGAGGGTCGTGGCGGCCGTGGCGCGCATGGCGTTCGTTTACGCTCGGGTTTGCGCGCCTGGGCTGCTTTGGGCTGGGTTGGGGGAGTGGGAAACGGCCGCTGCCCGCTAGGCTTTTTCATGGTGTGCGAAGCGGTAGATGCGTGCGGGGAATTGGCCCACGAATTCGCGGGGGCACACGATGTGTGCCGCCCTGGGCAGGGGCGTCATGCTGGGAATTTTTATTAAAATATATTTTTTTAATTTCGAAATTACGAAAATAATTTTCTCTTTTACGAAATAAGAGAAATAGTCGCACTCCACCGTTCCAAACGGCGGGTTATATGACCCGTCGTTCAAATTAGCAGGACAATAATGTCCCGCGGTTCTAGAATGTAACATCCCAAAATTTTCAAATTTTGCATGAAAATTTTTCGCGAAAACCATTATTCAAGCAACCAAAGCTACCATGCATTTCCTAATATTTTCCAAATGCATCTTCCAATCTATCCCATTAAGGAAATACCTTCTCCTAATTTCCAGAGAAAACTATTTCATGAAATAACACGTTTTATCTCACATTTGGATTCCTCTCATTTTTCTGGTTTTTTAGAGCCTAGCATCGCAATTTTCTGAGCTTCCTACAATTTTCCACAAATTCTTTAAGCATTTATCAATTTTTTGGAATTTATTTACACATTTAAAAACACCACCCTTCCCTTCCTGGAAACTCGCCCGAATACGCTTTCCATTCTCGGATTACGCCTTTGGCGTCATCCCCCTTCCTCCCACCCATCTCAGCTACGACCCATCTAGGTCCACAAGCATTCGGCCCAATTGAGCCCACCCGAGCACTTAAGTCGCATCTGGCGGCCCACATCAATACCTCTTGAATCCAACAGCCATCAATCAGCCATGTTACCTAAACCACCTTATCCCTTCGGTTAAGTAAATCCAACGGCCACGACTTGTCTCCTGTTTGATCCAACGGCGCCTGGTCATCCCCAACCTCCGGATGTCGTTGCCGCAGCCAAAACCGCCGTCATCGCCGGTTTTTCGCTGCTGCCATGAAATATCTCCTCCGACGCCCTTCTCGAAGCCCCCTCGCTGTGATTTTTGCACCTCTAGATTACTCTCTGCCATGGCAACCTCATCGTCCACCTCAGCGTCCCTATCCCGGAGTATCATTGCCATCGCCGCCGCATCAACCTTGCAGCGCCGCCACCTCCGGCCACCCCGAGCTCCGCCGCCGCAACAATTAGCTTGGCCTTGTACTCAATTGCATCTAGCCGGCATCTACATCCCGCCTCCGACCCCTGCTCGTCGTCGTCGGTGATCCCCGCCAGCTCCTCCCCATTTCCCCTCTCCCTGGCAACCGGGCCCCACCCGTCAGTCCCTCACCTCCCTCACCAGTGCCATCCTCTCGCTGTCGCTAGGTCCCATTTGTTAGCCCGCGCAGCCTTTCCTTAAATGGGCCGGCCCAGTCCCAACTCCCCTGGCCCACTTCAAATTCTTTCCCTTTTTCCTAAACCTAGAAATACTTCCCATTTTTAATTTAGCATCTAAAATCCATCCAAAAACTTCTACCAAAATTCCATAAAATCTGCATTCCATCGTAGTATTTTATTAAAAAATAAAATCCATTTTCAGAATTTAATTTAAAAATAAAATGTTATTCATTCTATTTTTAAAAGGAAAATATCCTTTTTACATTCATCTTTATCCAATAAAATTATTTCTTTACTAATATTCGATTTCAAAAGTACATCCATAATATTTCACCCATTTTCCAGTATTTAAATCCTATAAATAAATCCTTTTATCTCCTTTTTCCCTTCATATTTATTATCAAATAATTTTCCATTTCAGATTTAATAGAAAATCTATTCCAAAACAATTTCTGCAAAAATACTCAAAATTCTAGAATTCAAATTAGAATTATATAAAAAATATATAATTCCCACTCTTCATAATTAAATTCAAAAATAAAATGTTTTTCTTCCTCTTTTTATATGAAAGTGCCCTTTTACATTTATCTTTAATTCCCAAGAATCAAATAAAATTATTTCTTTAATATCCCATTTTGAAATTATGTTCATAACATTTCATCCAATTTACCCGTATTAATTCCATAAATAATTTCTTTTATCTCTTATTTTAAAATGCTTTTCTTAGGGAAAAAATGCCTTTTAAACTCACACCCTATTCATCTTATTCTCAAAAATCCCAAATAAAAGCATTTTATTTGGATATTATCCTAAAAATCATATTTTTGAAACATTTTCATTTTAGGCTCAGATTGCTATCCCTGTAAATTTAAATCCCACCTACATACCCCCCTATCATTCCTTTCCATCTAGAAACCTACCAAGATAATGCCAAAATCGAGAACATCCGCCTAGACGCGGTCGAGGCCACCGTGCCCAGGCATTTGGAGGCCTATCTGCTGTGGCTGTTTGGTTGGGTGCTCTTCACCAGCGTGGAAGGGCATGCGGTGGACAAGTCGCTTGTCCATTGTGGACTCGACGGACGACGACGTCCCACAGTTCAGCTGGGGGTCTGCGGTACTCACCACCACATAAAGGGCATTGTGCGAAGCTTTCCTGAAGACACGAGATGCGAAACCGGTGTTTAATGGGTGCCCACTTCTCCTGCACCTGTGGTCCTACGAGAGGTTCCCCATCAAGCGGCCTCTCATGGATCACAGTATCTGCAAGTGAGATTCTGAGTACTGGCTCACCACCAAGCCAGTTCTTTTCGATATCTTCGTCGAGGAGTACTCACCCTAGAGGGTGATGTGATAGTTCGGTCTTCACCAGGACTTCCCTCTGCATTTGGCTCGGTTGTGTCTGCTATGGACCACATGTAAGTTTGTTCCATCATTTGTTTAACACCTTCCATATGTACAAATTTTCGGTGCTTAGTACATTCATTTGTAAGCAGACACACCAGACGAGGCCACACCTCAGCCCATCTTTGGGGGACTGTGATGCAGCCGTGGGCTTAGCTTTGAGAGCACGCTATAGAGGAGCGGGTGCAACAGGCTAGACCCTACAACGAGGGGTCGTACCCCACATACATGCGGTGGTACTTTGCGGCAACACGCACACGGGTTGGCCACACGGCTGCGGAGGACGTCGTGCACGTTGCTCGTGTGGCCGGCACGTACCCGCCGCACCGAGCTCAAGCGTCATATCATGCGGTTCGACTCCTATCAATACTATCCAGTTTTCTACTATGTGCTTTGCATGCATACTGGACGATCTAAAATTGTTAATTTTGACATTTACAGCGAGACTTAATGTCCGAGTGCCAGGCGGTCGTGAACTCCGCCCTTCACCGTTTGCAGAACGACGTGCAGATGACGGTGGAGGAGCTCATGACGATGTTCCGCAGGATTAGCTTGAAGTTGGGTCGTGTTGTGCGTCTCACTTCCTATCACGAGGCAATGGATGTTTGTAACGCCCCAAGAAGGCCGATACCGCACCACCCAGTGCATCAGGTTACATCTGCAAACCCAGTACGTACGTGTAGTTACAAAAATATTGTTGAATAAATTGCAACGCAGGCATTCGTGCACCGAGGACCACACCTGTACGGCACCCGTTGTTCGACGCGGCAGGGCCGTCTTCTCGGGGGCTGCCACTGCTGACGTCGTGACAGGTCCATTTGGACGCGCCGGGCACGTCTTACCAACGGCCACCCTTTTAGGATTACTAGGTACCTCACCTTGACGCAGGGTCGTCCTCTCAGGTGTAGCCAGGAACATTACATAAAAAAAATTATATGTAATGTCATATTAACATCTACTCCGGGTTGATTTAATATGTGATAGTAATGTTTACTACAGAGTGGGATAGCCTAACGCTACTCTCCCCATCGACCTGGACGCCACAGACGAGATGGACAGATATTTTGCCGACCCCGACGAGCTCCTTTTTTCACAGTTGAGCGGTGCGCCGACATCTCAGACACAGGCGCCGCAGGGCCAGTATGTCACACCGGCCCCTCCTGCTCGTACCCACCAGGGGGCGCCCCTGATCCGCCCTAATAGAGGTCGTGAGTAGTACTGTTTTCTATTGCGAACGTTTCTTTTGTCATGTCTTTTGTACCGATATATGACATACTCATGGTGCCATTTCTGTATGTTTTAATATTCTTGCGATATTGCCGTTTTTTTCCTTACACATGTGAAGTAATCAACGATCTATGTGCTACTATTTTTTCGATCTGACTTGTCACTCCGAAAGTGACGTACACTACACACCCTTCGACTTGACCCCTCATTGTGATAGTGCCCGACTCTCCGCGCGACTTGACCGGTCACTACAAAAAGTGTCCGACTCTCTATGCAACTTAACCCCTCACTACGACAGTGCCCAACTCTCTGCGCGACTTGACCCTTCACTGTGAAAGTGCCCTACTCTCTGTGCGACGTGACCCCTTACTGTGAAAGTGGCCGACTCTCTATGCGACTTGACCCCTAACTGCGAAAGTGCTCTACTCTCTGCGCGACGTGAACCCTTGCTGCGAAATACTGCCTAGCATAAACTCATTTATCCCACCAACGTCCCTATATAAGGCCAGTAGTGGAGGCTTGTGTGCCATCCCATGGATAGCATGCATTATTTGACACATCCGTTTGTGCCACTAAGATGGTGGGAGTCTTATGGGCTCGGACCTCATACACACAGACCCTCTCCTCATTTGTCGGTCATATGCAGGACTCACTATAACACAAACACTTCCAAGATACGCGATCCAGAGTTTTATCGAGGTTGGTCTAAGTGCCACCACCATGTAGACACCGGTGTGCAGATATTTGACCTTGTGCAGATAGTTTCATAGGCCGTAGGTTTTACCAATGTGCCATGCATGAGATGCGTATATTGTTTGCACAACATGCCCTAACACGTTAAACACCAACATGGTTTGATTCAATGCCTCACAGATACAGTACTGCGGCTTCACGAAATGGATGTACGATCCATTCCCGATGGCTGCTTCAAGCTAAATAGAGCACCTACACACGAGGATACACGAATTGGAGGATCAACTAAGTAGTGTTCAGAAGGCACAACAGATGGCAGCTCAGCGAAGAGAAGCAGTACTCGACCCACAATACAAAGTGAACCCCATGTACAAATTTTGCATGCATATGTGGCTGGCACTACCCTGACAAGCCAAATGATGAAGTGCGTTGCCGATGAATGATATTTTGTAGGGAATACGACCAGCTCGAAGACCCCGACTTTGAACCAAATCATTAATGCAACACTCGGTGATGCCCTTTTATATGTCATTTTCCAAACCAAACGCTTTAAACTGTTGTAGATTTTATCCAGCCTATTATGTCTCCAATGTACGCCATAATTTCTGCCAATTTATCTAAAGGGTAAACACGCCATCATCAACTATTATGCTGCAACACGGCTGTTTGACATGAACCTTCACTACAAAAGCCAAAATCATGGCCATTGGATTTACTAGTAATTCATCACCTACCACTGCAAATCTCTGGCCAACAATAACTCAGCTATAGGCCACTGACATGACCCGTCACTGCAACGCTGTTGGCCATTAACACGTCTGTCCACAACATGCCCATGTGAGACATGACCAGTCTGTCTGCGTTGTTCATAATTGCTGTCAAAGCATGTATAGTATTAACTCTTGTGTGGTCCACTGGTCCTTGATCGAAGTGACTTATCACTGTAAAGGACATGGACACATTAAATTATCTAGCGGTGTGCATTGCGTATGGGCTTATTCGATTCAATCATCACAATATCACCTATTTAAACCCACCCAATTTCTATCCGAAGAACACAACCAACAGGTGAGAGCGGCCGCGAACACCATAAACAGGAGGGATCTAACCACTTCAGTTCACAAACAACCACTCGAATAGTGACATGGAGTTCCCATCGCCACCCTAAAGGTGTTCAGCCGTCCATGTGTCTATGCGGTGATCTTTGCAAGCTAATGAAGTCCGAAAACATGTCCTACACTTATGGGAGACGGTATTGAATGTGCGCAAACTATATGTACGACCGAACCGACCAGATGGAGAGGAAGGCCAAGTCTCCTGTAAGTAACTTATTAAATTTTTCTGGCCTGACAAACATATGCACATAAATGCTAACCTCAAACTTATTCACCTCCGTTGTGCGGGTTTGTGCAATATTTGGAAGCGGAACAGACTTTCGAACAGGAGTGGTAGATGAAAAGGGAGGTGGCGTCACGCAAGGCCAAGGTCGAGTAACGGTGGCAAGACGCTCTGACGGAAGAAAAAAACAAGCATTACAGAGAAGAGTATCAGGCAAAGCGTGAGGCCTACGGACAGCAACAATTCAATGAGTGTGAGGCAAATCGTGCGAGAAAGCGCAAGAGAGCTGCTAGTGGCAGGGCAGCAGGATCTAGCGCGTTTGAGAAGGGGAATACCCCATTGCACCCAATAGATTGATTACCGTGGAGCACAACTATATTTTTCAAGCTATTAGGTTTAACTACGGTGCACTACTAGGGTAGATTGTTCTATGCATCGTACGTGCCATTGCTTGTATGATGTAATCATGTTGTTCTTATTATTTAATCACCGGTTCTCTCGTACCTTAGACCATTTACTTGCTCGGACATCACAAACTAATAGATGATACAATTACAATGTACGAATAACATGGTGTGATAGGCCCTGTTGAATTCTACCCTCTAATTTTGATTGTTTACATGTTTTCTATTTTTCCTACTTACTTCAACGGAGTGAACAAATTAATGCAACAATACCACGTACTGAGCAACAGAGTGCGGCACAACTTGTTGTATTTTTTCAAAATTTATCAATCATGTTCGTTAATTTTCAAATAATTCAAAATCTGCAAATTAACGACAACCTTTACACCTAATGCATTGCTATTTAACTTTGCATTACTTCTCCATCTCACGTGGCAACAAAAAATTGTTAACAATACGTTTACATAAATAAATAAAAAAATTGGGTTTTTCCACCATTTTGTTTGGCGGGTTAAGCCAAGGAAACATGAACCGCTTTTTCAAACGGCGGGATAAGCTTCGGCCTCTAACCCACCATTTAAAAGGCTGGGTCATTATAACCAGCCAAACTAAATGGTGGGTTATACGGTAAGGCTTCTCCTGCTATTTTAAACGGCGGTACAGTCTATCCCGCATTTTCGAACGCCGAAGGGAGCATATTCATTTAATTTCGTAAAATAAAAAATATTTTCAAATTTTGAAAGTTTAAAAATATATTTTAATAAAAATTTTCATCAATTCTACGTGGACCATCCGCACCCAGGAGTAGGGCTGGAAACGAGCCGGGCCGAGCTTGGCTCGGGCTCGGCTCGGTCAGGCTCGGACACGAACGGGCCAAGCCAGGCTCGGCCCGTCTAGACAACGAGCTACGGCACCCGGCTCGGCCCGGGCCATGGGCGGCTCGCGAGCCAGCCCGTTGGCTCGGCGAGCCCGACGAAATCCTCTAGCTGGCACCTGTAGCTACGCAGATTAGTAGTAAGAAGAGGGGGAGCTGCTGCTTGCTTGATATTTCCTAACCGTACTACACATAGCTACTACTAGATCAACTCATCATCATTTCACATTCGAGTAACAAATCTTGACTGGCGGAAGAGTGCATGATCATTTTCTTTATCAGTGACCAACAAAATCAGTTAATCACAACCTGGAATACACCGAAGGGGCAATGAAACCTGGAATCACAGTATCACACTGACAAAAAATCAAATGAAGCAGACAGGCTATTCTATTGCTGTTCTGAGGAATGAAAAGGACATATCAACCAGAACAATTTCCTCTTAACATGAACAATCGGAGGACTAAACCTCCACTGCATTATAAATCATACGAGGCAAACAGTGTCACCGAGTCCACTGCATTAGTCCTCCGATTGATCACCTCACTGGCTCACTCGGAGCGGCGCCGGCGGAGCCCAGAGAGGCCGGAGAGGCGGCCGGACACCGCGGGAGCAGGCCAGAGCACGGCAGCACAGGAGCAGGCCAGAGCTCCGTCGCCGCCGCCGCCGCGCCGCTTGGAGCCTGGAGCCTGGAGCCTGGAGGGAGCGACGCGCGCCGTCGCCGCTCGCGTCCGCCGGCCGCCGCCGCCGCCT
>SPJY01013139.1:451958-656048 GCA_005191435.1 Raddia distichophylla
GGACTGTCAGACGGGCGGCAGATCTAGGGCTGGCGACTTGGGGGTTGACCGGAGGGCGACGACGGATTTGGGGGCTGGCACCTGGTGGTGGACCAGTGAGCGGTGGGGCCGGTGGACCAACGAGCGGCGGATCTGGGGTTGACGATGCACGGCGGTGGAGAACCAGACAGCGTTGGTCGTTGGTGGCGTGCCAGCGGAGTGCTGAGAGGCGGGATCGGAGGCGAGACGGGCGGCGGCATATGGGCGAGACCGGAGCACTGTACTGCAGAGTCGTGCGTGAGGCCGTGGCCCGCGAGGAGTGAGGTGAAGGTGAGGGACAGTTGGACAGAGGGAGTAAGGGCGTGAAAGAGTCAGGGCGGCCGGGCCAGCTCCTTGGGCCGTGCCTGCAGTTGGCCATCCCTACTCAGTACTCACTATTTACTTGCTTGATTTGGGGGCCCATGGGTGCCCGTGGGTTATAAACTCTCCCCGTCCCCGACCTGCAAGAAATTTGGGGCCCTGACCCGCCAAACCCGTGGGGGCAAAACTAAACCCGAACCCGCCCCCATCGGGTGCAGAACCCTCGGCCCCCGCCCCCACGGGTCTGATTGCCATCCCTAAGTGGTCCGAAGTTCTATAAAAATGCGCCAAGTTGATAAAGGAAACTAACCAAGTGTGCATTGCTCAATTTTGACCATCAAGATCTTTTTGCCTTTTCGTAATAACTTCGTATAGCATACCCTCACCATTGCGTCGTCTGTGTCTCCCTTAGATCTGAGTGTTGCGGATGAAGCCCTTGCTTGACATTGGCGTCCTTGTCTTTCTCTTGGGGGACGGTTTTTTCCGTCACTCTTTCGCCGGTGGTTGCCGGCCATGCGCTACAATGATTTATTCCTTTTACTTGGCCATCGTTCTTCTACCTTGTGCCAAGATGGTGGGGCAAGGTTGTTGGAAGCGGCTCGGACAACAACAACCTCAGCAAGATTCATCTTCATTAGTTTTTCAGAGTTAGAGGTTTAGTGTGGTGGCTCCGGCATCCTGTTCGTGCTGTCGATGGAACTATGTCTGAGACTAGGGGTGGGCATTCGGTTATATCGGTTATTTCGGTTTCTGAAAAATTCGGTTAGTGAAAAACGAAAACCAAAATCTTCTCTAAAAATATACTAACCGAACCAAATTAACCGAATTATTTCGGTTTGGTTAATTCAGTTTTCGGTTATTAACCGAATTGTCTAATGAGCTCACAACAAATCGAACATGCAAATCGAACAAACAATGAGGGGATGGACGGCGACCTGCGGAGGGCAGCGGGGAGGCCATGCGGCGGTGGGTGGACCGGAGGCGGAGGGACTCCTTCCCCATCAACGCGGCGGAGGCGAGGACGTCGCTGGCGCTGCGGTGCGTCGGGAAGGAGGCGGCGGCGCGGCCGGACATGTCGTGGGTCGCCGCCAAGGTGTCCAAGCTCTTCTTGGAGGCGCAGGAGTGGGCCGACAAGTTCCGCGTCCCCACCGACATCTCCGTCTCCGGATGGCTGGATGGGCCGATACGAGGCGGGCCAGGTGGCTAGGCGACGACGAGTCGGCAACGGCGGGCTCTGAGCTCTCCTCTTGGCGAGGCGGCGATGGGAGGCGGTGACGGCAGGCTCTGAGCACTCCTCTAGGCGACGATGGCCGCGACGGCGATGGGAGGCGGCGAGGTGAGTGGTGCCGACGGGCAGTGATGGCTGGCGGCTGGAGTGGAGACGGGTGATGCTTTGCTAGGGTTATGGCCTATGGGGAGGGGACGAATGGGGAATGGGCCAGCCGGCCAAGCCATTTGGGCCGCGTGCGACAGGTTGGCTGGATGGGCCTGCTAGTGCTAGGTCTGGGTCATTTCGGGTAATTCGGTTTTGTCGGTTTACACGCATTAGAAACCGAACCTTATAAACCGAACAGTTCTGAAAAGAAAACCAAACAGTAACCGAAAACCCAAAATAACCGATAATTTCGGTTAATTCGGTTCGGTTTTTCGGTTATCGGTTAATTTTGCCCACCCCTATCTGAGACCCCTGCGTGGGCTCAAATCTCTAGTTGTAAGACCCCTATCTCTATACTACTTTTGGTGGCTGGCGATTTTATTAGCCGTCACTCCTATTTGGTACTCCCTCCGTTCCAAAATATAATGCGTATTTTGATAGGAGAAAAATCAAACTTAGTAAATTTTGATCATAAATAAATCAAATAATATGCATCGCTAGTATACCAAAGTTGTACCAAATTGTTCATATTTCAAAGTGCTTTTTGATACAATATTATATTGTAACAATTCATAATATATAATAGAGGAATCTAACAGTCAAACCCTACCTTTAAAGACTTTTGTGGAGTCAAAATACGCCTTATATTTTAGAACGGAGGAAGTAATTGGTAATGAATTACCGGGGTTCTTCTTGTAAAGAAAAAGAGATACAATTGAGTTACTTCGTGGGTATCTGTGAGCCCGTTTACTTTATATGCATCCTATTCAAAACCGTATCTGTGGATGCCTACCCAGCGAAAATTACCATCCAAAACCGTCGTGTTAGGTTCAAAAAATCCGCCATGTTAGCCTCGTATTGGCTAACTTAGCATGGTTTTGTTAATTCGAGGACTAAATTAAGGGATGTGCTATTGTGCAGGCGCCTGTATTTTAGCACTTTTTACAGGCGCAACATGCAACAACAGCTTTTAACGCGGTCCCCCACGCAACAGTCCCCCTCTCCTACTTGCAGAAATTTTTTTCCACCATCTTAAAATGTTTCTTCCAGTGAATGAAAAGGTGAAAAAACAGTACAAATTTACTGAAACTTTTAGCGTCCGCACGATTTTGTAATTTGCAGGGAGGACGACGATCGCCGGCGACGCCACACACAGCAAAACGCGCAAACAACCCTCGCGCTAAAAGTTTCACCTTCTCACAACGTTTCTTCCAGTGAATAGAAATGTGAAAAAACAATACAAACTTACTGGAACTTTTAGCGCCTGCACGAAATCGCAAATTTCAGGTGCCTGCGAAATAGCAATAGCTTTAAATTAATTTGGCTTTAACGTTCGTGGACGACAATCGGTGGACGGTCACAGAAAGGAGAGAATTATTTCTTCGGTTTAAAAAAAATCATATTCGCAAAAGAGGCCAAAAGCACACATCGAACCTGCATACGCTAGTGTATACAGGTGTTGAACACACTATTAGAAGACGGTGTTGAATTAAATGGTCCCGTCAGGCTTTCGTGGCTCTCAGTCCCTCAACGGTGAGTTGGGATGCGAACCATTTAAGGGCATCGGCTTGTGCCAGGGAAGATACTAGTTGCAAGATAACGTAATTAAGAATTTACATCACGCCATTGTAAAGGGAGTAATAAGCAATTTGACACAATCAACTTCTAGTGTATACCACCAGTGTTACAGCTCTTCCTAACTTTCTCTAGTTTTTCTAGGTACAAAGCTAAAGAGATACGACTGTTTTGGCCAAGAGCAGTGGTCCTAGGGATGGCAATGGGTCGGGTCCTGTCGGGTGGAGAAGAACTAGACCCGATCCAAAACACGAACTGAGTACCCCCAAACCCGAAATTGAATGTGGGCACAAAACCAAAGCCGAACCCGTCGGGTACCCGAAACCCGATGGGTGACCCGCGGGTTTATGTTTTATAGTGAGATTGACTGATTGAGATTGTGAGAAAGCAACAACACATAGCAGGAAAAATTTATATTCCACTCCTGTGAGCATCGTTGAGCCCTAATTCTTTTAGTGGCATTGATTGCGTATACATTTGCTCTAGGGAGTTTTTGGACCTTTCATGGAACCCTAGCGAGGCTTCGGTGAACTTTTGAGCTGCTTCGAGATGATCTAAACATGACCGGACGAGTGAAGAGGTCATGCGTAGGTTTAGGAGTAGCTAGGTTTTACTTTTGTCTCCCATGCTTCAAGAGGGGTCTAATTGTTTCGATCGTCCCGAGTCTCTCCTTCTCTTAGTCCTCATGCCATCCACAAATAGTTAAAGATCCCAACCCGTCGTAAATCACTTGAACCGTGTCTTTTCAATGCTCATCGGACCGGGTACGGACGCCATCGGACTGGGTCTGGCGAGCCCAAAACCCTAGAACCAGTGTTCTGTTGCTGGTCGGACTAAGTCCGGCACCGTCGGACCAGGTCCGACCGTCTCCGGACCGAGTCCGACAGTGCCCTTGTTCCAGCGCCTATCGCTCCGTCGGACCGGGTCCGACCACCATCAGACCGGGTCCGACAGCACGTGTGTCAGCCGTTCTGAGGCATGGTTGCAGCCATCAGACCGAGTCCGATGACCATCGGACCGAGTCCGACGGGTACTGTAACGGCTAGTTTTTGGAGTCTTTCCGAGCTCCAACGACTAGTTCCTCTCCGGGGGTATTTATTGATCTGGGTAGGCAGCCATTACTGAGGTTTGTTGCTCCACTTCACCTATAGACAACATCTATTCATCTTAGGGGTGTTCTAGAGCCATTCATCCACCACCTACCTTTCCCCAAACCGAGCTTCATGGAAGTCCTTCGATTTGGTATGATCGAGGCGATTTGGGCTTATTACTCTTGAAGACGGTGTTCTTCTTGGAGGAGTGGGCTTGGGAGTAGGTCTTGGCGTGTGGCTACTCTCGAGTCGGTGTGAAGGTGACTGAGTCCACCTCGCCGGAGTGGCGGAACGACTACCGGGGAGTAAGCGAAGTGTGTGGCTCAAGAGGGAGCCGGTCCTTGTGCGCAAGGGCTAGCCTCAACGGAGAGTAAGAGTGGTGACTCCAAACTTCGGTGAAACAAATACCGTGTCACCTTTCTTGTCTCATTTACTTCTCGCTTGAATTGTTATAAGTTGCTTGATTGCTTTGGCGAGCTGAAATAGATTGCTAGTGCGTGCCGTTTAACTTGCTTCCGCTTAATAGGGCACTAGTTTCTAGAATTGGGTCACTCTTAATCTTGTTGCTTAATCAAGTATAATCCAAATAAATTTAAAATTGCCTATTCACCCCCCTCTAGGCCTTAGAGTTCCTTTCAACTCCACTAGCATAATTGATCACATATTCAATCACAATTAGACAGACATAATACCTCTGTGGGCTAGCGGTGGACTGACGGGCGGCGGCGGATTTGGGGCTGGCGGTGGACCGTCGGGCGGGAGGCGGATCTGTGGCTGGCGGGGGACTGTCAGACGGGCGGCAGATCTAGGGCTGGCGACTTGGGGGTTGACCGGAGGGCGACGACGGATTTGGGGGCTGGCACCTGGTGGTGGACCAGTGAGCGGTGGGGCCGGTGGACCAACGAGCGGCGGATCTGGGGTTGACGATGCACGGCGGTGGAGAACCAGACAGCGTTGGTCGTTGGTGGCGTGCCAGCGGAGTGCTGAGAGGCGGGATCGGAGGCGAGACGGGCGGCGGCATATGGGCGAGACCGGAGCACTGTACTGCAGAGTCGTGCGTGAGGCCGTGGCCCGCGAGGAGTGAGGTGAAGGTGAGGGACAGTTGGACAGAGGGAGTAAGGGCGTGAAAGAGTCAGGGCGGCCGGGCCAGCTCCTTGGGCCGTGCCTGCAGTTGGCCATCCCTACTCAGTACTCACTATTTACTTGCTTGATTTGGGGGCCCATGGGTGCCCGTGGGTTATAAACTCTCCCCGTCCCCGACCTGCAAGAAATTTGGGGCCCTGACCCGCCAAACCCGTGGGGGCAAAACTAAACCCGAACCCGCCCCCATCGGGTGCAGAACCCTCGGCCCCCGCCCCCACGGGTCTGATTGCCATCCCTAAGTGGTCCGAAGTTCTATAAAAATGCGCCAAGTTGATAAAGGAAACTAACCAAGTGTGCATTGCTCAATTTTGACCATCAAGATCTTTTTGCCTTTTATAAATGTACTCCTGCATAAAAACAGCAGATTGAATTGTCAAAACTTAAAGCAGATTTGTCAAATGTTCCTCCAATATGGTTATATGATAATTACTAACAATTTTGCCCTGAAATTAATATCATTTAACAACTTTATATCAAGAAGATTATAAGATTTTTATATATGCATAACAAGAGTTTTGGTAATAGCCTAAGCCGACGAGCTACTATTTGTGGGGCATGCTTTGTTAGAGGGTGGTGTATAGACTAATAGGCTATAGCTGCTAACTTCCTACAAGGTTTAGACATGTCTGCTAAAGAAAAAGAAAACACCCAATTGCCTCACTAAAAACTGGATTTACAAAGAAAAAGAAACTTGCTAATAGTATGGAACTATGGATTCCTTTCTAAATTTCTCTATGGGCCCGTTTGGATGGTTGGAATGTGGCTGAATTAGAATCCGTTTCCAGCCCATCGCGTTTGGCCCATCACGCGAATTGGAAAGCAAGATTCGGGCCCTTTCCAGCCTAGAAACAGAGGCCTACGACCAATTCCACGGCTGAAAAGAGGAAAGCAATTTCTTCGCTCCGCCTCGCTCGGCGCTCGCGACTCCGACCTCGAGCATGGCGGCTAGGGTTCTGCACAAGGCGCCGCCCTCCTCTCCATAGCCTCAACCCTCCACCTCTGACTAGATCTGCACTAAGACGTCGCCTTCCACTCCACCCTGATTCCTTCCGTCAGTCCCGAAGCCGGCGACCTCGGCGCCGCCCGTCCCGAAGCCGGTGACCTCCGCGCCGCCCGTCTCAAAGCCGGCGAACTCCGCGCCGCCCGTCCCGAAGCCGGCGACCTCCCCTCTGTTCGTGTTGAAGCCGGCGGCCTCTACTTCACGCATCTGTCCGGCGACTTCTCCAGTCTAGGTAATCCATCTCCAGATCAATCTCTCTCTTTCCCTAACGTGCGTGTGTGTGTGTGTGTGTGTGTGTGTGTGTGTGTGTGTGAGAGAGAGAGAGAGAGAGAGAGAGAGAGAGAGAGAGTTCAAAATTGTGTACTTTCCATATATTTCATATCCAAACAACATTTGAAATCGATTCTTGGAAAAGAATTCCACATTCACCCAAACAAAAGAAAGTGAATTGAATCATATTCTAGGCAATTCAATTCTTGTTAAATCTTATTCCTAGAATATGATTCATGGAATACCTTTCAATTCTAGGGATCCAAACGGGGCCTATGTGTAATTATTTAAAAAAAATTAAGCCTATGTCGGGTTCAGCTACAAATGGATAAAATGGATGAAAGCAATTTTTATTATAGTTAAAAACAATAAGACTTGTGGAACAACTCCGCATAGCTTAGTTCACTTTAAAGAGGTCTCCAAGACAGGATGGCATGTTGTCAGAGTCATCACTTTTATTATCATGACATCACTTTTATTATCATGACAGCAATATTTTTCCAACAAGTGACTAAGAAACTAGCTAGCTAAAAAAGCCAGCACAACACCCCATATCAACGAGGACCTCATAAAAAATATCTTCTTTATTAAACACAAATGAGTAAGTGAAACTGTGATTATATCAATTTTTGTAATTACCTCAATTATATTTACAGATAAACTATCAGAAGGTCTTGGAGCCATCATTTGCTTTAAAATCACAGTTCTCCTTCCCAATCAATTGGGAGCTACCAATGCATCACACCTCTCGCTCTCCTTGCATTCGCCAAACTTGCTATTGTGGTGGAACAATTCAAAGAAGATCGCACCCATGTCATACATATCAACCTAATAAAAGGGAAAAAGGTTATATATCATTTATTAGAAAATAGATGTAACTGCAACAGTTTGTAATAAGACAATACTTTTTCATCGACCCCATGTCCTTGATTAAGCTCTGGAGCAGCATAACCGAAAGTTCCACAGGATGGTGTTGTTTCACCATGATGGCCAAAGTTGTTATTTGCAAAGAATACTTCACTAAAGTCACAATTTTCAGCTCATTTGATCCTCCAAACAGAATGTTCCCAGGCTTTATATCCCGATGCACAATTCCATTTTCATGTAGAAACTTTATAGCTGTGGCTATTTTTTCAAAAATAGACAATTTTTCTGATGTATTCATTTCATTCGTATCATCTAACATTTCTCGAAAGTTTCTGCCAATGAAGAAAAAACCAATAGGCAGAGGAGTCCAGCCCAATGCATTAATGATTAAAATATATTTACTTGAAGTTTCACTCAAAAAAATATTTACTTGAAGTTCGTTGCAATACTCAGTGTTAGGTTTTGTGTTGAATATGTGTACAAGTAGGTTATATGGACTATGTGTCATAATAGGCAGTGTTGGTTTAGAGTTAAAGTCGGACTCTAGTTAGGCCTCCACTATATAAAGGGAGGCAACCCTGGTGTAACCATGATAACGACTTCATGATAGTAGCATAGACAAGAGAAGTTCAGCGACCGACATATGGTTGTGACCAGGTCAGCTGGTGTGCTGCGGAATTACGGTTTAGGAAAGAGCGTCCATAATCAGAGCCTGGCAGATGTAGGCGAAAGATGAACTGCGTTACTAAATCGTGTCTCCTGGTGTCGTTCGTGATCTTGCATCGGCGCATATCCTAACAGGTGGTGTCAGAGCATTATTTTTTTTGCATGCATATGGCAATGTTGTGCATGCATCCAATGAATTTGATAGGCCCATGCTGGACCGCCTATGCATGCATGGCCGATAGCTGCACCAGGTGTGGGCCATATTATGGTGCATGAGGTGGCCCAGCCGGTGCATGCGGTGGCCAGCTATGGTGCATACAGGCCAATTACGTCTGGCCAGGCGCAGAGTGAGAAGCAGACCAACTGTGGCGCGGGCCGAGTTGGAGTCGGATTAAGTATGCGTGGAGGAGAGCCGTGCCGAAAAGGGCAGAGGAAAAATTGAAAAATGGAGCCTACATTTGAGACAAAATAGAAGTCTAAAAGGACTAGAATTCATCTTTAAACGGGTTCTTTCACTACTATAAAAGGGGATCCAAGGGGAAGCTAAACCCAATAATCCAAAGCAATCAACGGTGGTTTTGAGCGCAAATTTCAAAGGAGTTTTTGAGGCATGAGATTCCGAAGGGGGAATGCATTCTTGGAGGGCTGTTGGCGATCTGTTCAAGATGACGAATGGATCGGGTGGCTATACATCCATCAACAAGCAATTTGCATTGGGAGAATCGCAGGTCGGCAGGATGAAGCCGACGAGTACGAATTTTGGCTTGGTGAGGTTTGACGGTACAAAAAACTTTAGTTTATGGCAGGCGAGGGTTCGGGATCTCCTGGTGCAGCAGGGGATTGTGGTGACTCTCAAGGCGAATAAACCGAAGAAGGTGGAGGACAGTGATTGGGAGGAGATGCAGTTGCAGGCAGCGGCAACCATACACCTTTGTCTCTTAGATCAGATCATGTACCATGTCATACAGTTGTCATCACTAAAGAAAATTTGGGACAAGCTGGCCTGTCAGTTTATGTCCAAGACTCTGACCAGCAAGTATTTTAAGTAGAAGTTGTATGGGCTGAAGATGCAGGAGGGGTCGGATCTGCAAGCACACATTGATATCTTCAACAGGTATTTCACGGATCTATCACATCTGAAGGTGATTATCGCTGATGAAGACAAGGCAATTATTCTTCTTTGTTCGTTGCCTCCGTCTTTTGAGCATTTGGTCACAACGTTGACATATGGCAAGAATAGCATCAAGACTGATGATATTACTGCGGCGCTTATGTATCATCAATTGAGAAAGAATAACAATGCAGTGGAAGAACATCGTTCTGTTGCTTTGCTAGTTTTAGGTGATCAAGGCGGTATTGGGACCGGAAAGAAGAACAAGAAAAATAATAGAACGGTGCACGGGTTCGCGCAATACGCTGGAACGACTTCAAGGTGGAGAATGTCATATTCTCCAAGGTGACATTTGTTAGGTTTTGTGTCGAATATGTGTACAAGTATATTACATGGACTCTGTTGTAATAGGCAGGGTTGTTTTAGAGTTTGAGTCGGACTCTAGTCAGGCCTCCACTTTATAAAGGGAGACGGTCCTGATGTAAACATGACAATGACTTCATAATAGTAGCATAGGCAAGAGGAGGTCAGCGACCGGCATGTGGTCGTGACTAGGTCAGCCGGTGTGCTGCGGTATTATAGTTTGGGGAGAAGCGCCCATAATCAGAGCCCCGCAGATGTAGACGAAAGCTGAACTGCTTTACCAAACATCATGTCTCCTGGTGTCGTTCGTGATCTTGCATCGGCGCATATCCTAACACTCAGGCACTCCCAATTATGGAATCAGTCAAAAGGCCGTCAAAGAAGTAGCAAGGTACTAAACGTAAGATGAGCATGAGTTGTGGAAGAACGTGCTAGGACAATGGACTAAGGGGCAATGCATTCCATGTAAAAGATGAGCATCATATTAATAAATTGGCATTTTCCAATGAAAATGCATAACCTAATACTGCCCTATAATTAACTGCAAGCCTGCAAGTCAACAAAACAATGCATTCAGTTGAACTGCATGTATACAAGAACTTGTTCTTTGTTGTTATCATTTTTTGCTAATCAAATCATAAAACTGCATGTGAACTGAGTCTAATAGGCACATGTAAGCTCTCATCACTGATTGCTTAGAACATCAAAATCTATAGATGAAACTTTGAACGGTGTGGATAAAATAGTTAAGTCAAAGAAGTAACTTATTTTGTGATCACACAAAAACAGTGAAGACTGATTTCTAAAAAATAGCATGACTAAAATATGTTAGATTTAATCTTGACATTTACTAGAGAATAGTAGGAGTTGCTAGTTGGTAGCTGCATGAAGATGCTAGTAGCATCTAGAACATTCCAGTTATGCTACTTAGATTTACTACTAGATAGTAGATACTAAAGGCAGCTAGAACTCAAATATTAATAGTTAAATGTAAAATGTTCTGGATACATGGTTGAGATAAGATCAGTTCAGCTTAGCCTACAAATAGAACTTGTAGTAGCACTTGAAAGCCAATCTTGAGGACTAGTTCAATGATTACTGCAGCTGCAATATAGTGAGCCTCAATTGCAATCTAAGTGAACATTAGTGTGAGATCTTGTGATTTGCTTGTTGTTCGTGTGAGCTCCTGTGCCAACAAAACATAAATAATTCAAAAGAGATTAAACAACAAATCTAACATCTACCTAAAATAATCCTAAGAACAAAATAGATTAACTATCTCATCGCAATTGGACATGTGGCATGCGATAGTAGCTCGCTCAAAAGACACAATAAAAAAGAAGGAAATGAACTAAATGAATGATTTGAACTACATGCTTTACTTGAGAATACAGGCAAACTTTATCAACATCAGAACTAAAATTAATACCACTGAAACAAGTTATCTTATAAAGACGCCATGACAGTACGTGGTACATCACATTGTTAATAAAAGAGAATGTAAAAATAATAATATATATAAATCTATTGCGGCCGGTGGAAGACTATGTAAGCAAGACAACTAAACCCCAAAAATAGTTCTACAGATACTCAATCATCATTATCCATGCAAGTGTGTATAAAATTAGTAATATCAACACTTCCATTTATTATAAAGATATACACAAACAAGTATTCGACTCCAAATCTAAAATAATTAGATCTTAGTGTTGGAAAAAAAATTACAGCATATGGATGTGGTGTACCTTGGGCAGTATTCATTGGAAGAGCACATACTTTTGTAGATGAGAGTCAAATTAATCACTGAAATTCCCCAGACATTCATAAAGATTCCTTGGGTGTTATGCATATAGTATTCCAAATCTCATAGTCATAGACTAGGCCTGGCGTAAATTATAATCAATGATAGATCGAAACAAATTTTAAAAATTGAAGAACTGTTTAAAAACTTACCTGGTAAAACAATGGAATGCACCATAATGTACATGACAGTCATCTCTCTATGAATTAAAAATGAACAATTATATCATTACATTTTACAGAAATCTTTGAAGCTGCCAATTTTAATTATTTTTGCAAACCTAGGCTTTTTTATTTTCTATGTTCACTGTTTTGTGCTTCTTCTTCAGGTAGCTCAACGATCGCTTTAATGACACATTGTGCCACTTTTGAAATGAGAACCTGATAAAGGCAGAGTTCGACGCCACTTGTGGCACCATGACATGTCGTAGTTTAAATTAATTAAAATTGTAGTAACATTCGATATAATGCTGTTGTGTCAAATGGAATTATGCAATATTGTCATTAGTTTTTTTTGTAAAAAAACATCATCATCGATAATGAAATTGTAAAAGGATACCACCGCCAACCCTTGGTCTCAAACGCAAAGAGGTATATTCAAATTAACAAAAACAATGATTGATCCTGAAATCATTGATATTTGGGGTCATTTCAAAACGTATATAGTCATTAAGCTTATTTGAATGGACCTGCAGAAGACAAAGCGGTAAAAGAAACAATTAAAGAGGTTAATGTCATGTTACTAAACAGTTAAATGGACACTCAGACCGCATACGACACCGGAATTCCACGTTCTTGGACTCTACGGAAAGATAACAACGAGAGCTTTCCAACGGATCCAACCACACCACCAATCTTCGAAACAAGTTTCTGCACCAACCAGTGGGCCAAACTCGGGCCTTTCAGACGTGTTGGGTCGAGGCCCAAGTGGTGGGCGCCCCATGGGAACCCTAACTCGACCAGGATTCACCCCTTTCCCCTACTAGCCATCGCCACTTCCTCTATATATTAGATTGCATCTTGTATTCAGAAATTAAGACCACTTTTGATATAGAGATTAAAACTCTTGTTTCAACGGATTGATAGCTTTAGTACCCGTTGGAAATTGGGAGTTCTCTTCCACTGTTGTTCTTGTGTGCTTGCCTCTTATCATCTTGCAGGAACGTGTGTCTACTCTTGTGGTCTCATAGACGTGTTGATCTCATCGTGTGGTTGTGCGAATTCTCTTGTCCCAGGCTTTCGTTAACCAGAACGGTTGTTGGCGCTATCAATGGATTAAGATTATCCCGTTGATCCTACGTTGTGAAGATCGGGCACCCACGCATAACATCTTGGTATCAGAGCGTCGGTTACACGGTAGGATCAATTACCCTGGATCTTTAGTTTAATTTTTTGTCATATACACAAAAAGCCATAAAAAGAGTCTTTAGTTTTAGTTGATTTGAGTTTGGTGAGTTTAATTAGGTTTTCATCCATTAAATTCGTTGCTTTAGCTGCTGATCATATGTATTTTGCTTCGCGTCACTTTTTTACATCCCATAATCAGAATGACAACCAGTCAGTATTTTGGTCATATCTGGAGCATACGAACTCGGATTGTCGTGTTATTGGATGTTCTGCAAAGATCTTTCCAAATTGATATTTTCTAATTTGGCCTCTAACAGTGCGCACAAGTTCAATCTTTCTTGCTTCGTCGAAAAGTAGCGGCGAGCCGAAGCCCTATCCTTTGTGAAAACTTTTCACCCATTGAGACTAGCTTTAGATTTTACTTTGGGTTGCTCATAATATCATCATATTATATTGTTTGAGTTGCTCTCGCCGTATCAAAATTGTTCAAAGTAAAAAAAAATGCAGAGAAAAAGAAAGAAAATTAAAAAGAGAGCTTGCTGAAATTTTTTGTTTTGAGCAATCAAGTGCCCTGCTTTGCTTTCATGTTAAGCTAGCATCTCTCCATAACTTGTGTAATAGAGCTTTATCATTATTTGTTCACTTTTTTGATTGCACAAGTTTCATTATCTTTGTTGTGTGCATTTCTATACATACTTGTGGTCAACAATGATAGCAATTGAAATCTTATTGGTTAACTACTTAATTGAACAATATCTGGAATAAAAGATTAAGTTGGATTTCCATACCAAGCTCCACATAAAAACAATTATCGGTAGCGAGTCTTGATTGCATTCTCTTGATCTGTCACTTTGTCTTTGCCATCTCTAACCGCAAGAGCAAGTGCCATTTGCAGAGATTAGAAAAAGTCATCAGAACTTTGGTTGGTAAGAGAAGGTGAGGTTGAGCGAGTCCATAGAAATAATTTTCTAACTAATATTTGTTTGTTTTGTTTTTCTTTCCACTAATCATATCAGGTGACCACTCGATGGCTCAAGTTGACGATAGACCTATGGATAGGACAACGTACAATGCACTTGCCGACACTCTGTGTCATGAGTTTAAATAGGGGATTGGAGCCTTGAAAGCACGTACAGTACAAGCTGTTGATGGGGTTAAGAACTCAGTGCAGGATCTTGAGATCGAGCTGAATCAACAGGTTGGAGTACTCCAAGATAGTAATGGATGGCTTCAGGCAATCATTGTTGGTGAGTTGCCAGCCAACCAACCGCCAGCATGCGGCCATACAATGAGGCAAACGAGGATGATGTTGTTCAGCAACTGGGAGCCTTGCGAGTGGGCAATAATGCACGACCACGCAACGAGGATGCTCGCGCCCATGACGGACTAAACCGCGGGTTTGTAGATGGTGCTCGCAATGAAAGCCGAGGGCGCAGTCTTAATAAGGAGGAGAGATTTGGCAAGTTAAAATTTAATATGGCCAAATTTACGGGATGTGTTGATCTAGAGGAATATCTCACTTGCGAACTAAAGGTTGACAAGATCTTTCGTTTGCACAATTATTCAGAGGAGAAGCTTACCATGGCGTCACTTGAGTTTGATGATTATGCCTTGATTTGGTGGGAACAAGTGCAGAATGAGAGACTTGAGAATTGAGAACCACCCATTGCATCGTGGGCTGCCATGAAAGTAGAGATGAGGGCATGTTTTGTCCCTCGACACTACAAACGTGATCTTTTCGACAGGTTACAGAGTCTGAAACAAGGTACTCGTACTATTGAGGAGTATTATAAGGAGATGGAGACTTTCATGATTCGTGCTAATATTCGTGAAATGGAGGAGCAAACGATGGCTAGATTCTTGTCAGGATTGAACTATTCCATTAAGAAGATTGTTGAATTTCAATCATACAACAACATGCGAGAATTGGTACATAGGCAAGCAAAGTTGAGCGTCAAGTGCACCAGGATAACAAGTTTGTATTGAGCTCTTCATTCGCTCCACGTAAGTACATTTTAATAAAAATTTTCGTCATGCTGTCGTCGGTGAGGGGAAGTTCCCGTGAGTTTCGGTCGAGACTCCTGTAGTGCGTGCATGCGTGGAGTACATGAAGCGAGTACTCACCTTTTTATGCCCACCACCATTCTCCCTTCTATAGTTTTCTTTTGCTCTCTCATAAGTGTTCAACTTTTTAAAATTCAAATTATGGTCCCAAATTTTGAAATATGTTCAAATTTCAAATCTGAATTTAAACTTCAAAATCTTAAGTATGAGCTCAAAATTAACACCAAGGTTTAAAATTTCAAAATTCAAAATGTGAGTTCAAATTTTAAATACACACTGCCATTTGAGTGAGGGGTATTTTGGTCATTTTAGATTGAAAAGAACAAAAAGAAGGGAGATAAAGAAAATAAAATAGGTCAAAATGGTACACTGTTAGGAAATGTTGTTTTAGAATCCACATGCCAAAAAGGAACACGAATTGTGTATCTAGAGCAAGGCATGTATCGAGTGTCATATGCTGAGTGTGGTATTTATCCTTTTCTTCTAGCAGATATAGAGGGATTGCTAGAAACAAGGTATCTTTTATAATGCAGTATAAATTGTCGGGTGGATAGAGGAGACATTAATAGTGTTTTAGAGGGGAGATATAGAGGTGCTGTTGGAAATGCTTTAAGTGTTCTCAATGCGCTTAGGGAATTGCACAAAAACACAAAATAAACAAAGAGATATAGACAGAGCAATGATTTATTATTTTCATATTTGCAATGGGTATCCCCTCTTTATATATTTCATAGGGTTTTGGCAAGGGTTCGCTCGCCCAGGCTAGTTCCATAACACTCCTCCATAGATCTTTGCTGTTAGATGCACATTAAAAAATTCATAAAAATCCAATAAAATTTTTCCGGAGAAAAGAGTACATTGTTTTTTGGGCAAAAAAAAAGAGTACATTGTTGGAGGTTATACAAATACCCAATTGGCTAGTCAAGCATGACGTGCCCCTACAGTTTCTTTCTGGGAAACTACAAGCTAGTCGTGGATGAGTAGGGCTAGTAACAAATGTACTGACTCAACAACACACACATTCGTGGAGGAGCTGCCCACGAAACCTTCTTGTTTTATCGCTGCTACCCGTAACCTAGTGGGTGTGGGTAAGTCGCCTACTGTTGACACCTATGTTGAGGGTCCCCTTAGATAATGATGAATATATGTGACAAGAATGAATTTGAAGAAGTTTTGATTTTGTCTTGTTGAGACATTGTTGGATTTGTTGAGATTTTGGATTAGTCTCTAACTGTCCGGTCGTGCTAAGTGTGTTTTGTGACGGTGTTTTTGGTTTTAAGCACGGATTTTAATGTTAATGATCGTGTGTTGGACTAAATTTGCAGGAGAGGTAAGGTGTGTTTTTTTGTGTGTGTTCACCTCTGTGATTCAGATATCGGTGGATACATGGCTGACGCTTTGCGGAGACAGCTATAGGCTGGTGCGTCCGGAGGCGTGCAGGCGACCGGTTTTGATGATTTGGCGATCACATGAGGTGCTGCACTCGAGAAGCTTCGCCATGGCAAGTAGCCCCAGACAGTTGGAGGCTGGCGCGTCGGTTACTTGGTGGCGAAGTTGATTTGACCAGTGGGTCCAGGTGTGGGCTGACGACTAAGAAAAATGCGAAGATATTTTCCGAAGTAATATGTGGATAATATTCCTTTGTGGGAGTATTTTGCTTAGTGTGTGGGTTGTACAGCACTTATCCTCAATTGAAGGGTGAAGATGAGCTCTATGGTTTAGGGCATCTCACCCTTGTGCTATGAAAGGAGGGAGAGAGGTAGCCTCTTCCCTCCCAAGAGCTAAAAATTTCAGAAATAAAGAGTGTGATTTAGGTGTGTAAGGGTGGAACCATAGAGGTGCCTGTAGCCATCGGGAGTGTGGATTGTAATCTCTCAACTTATATGTAATGAAATCATTTTTCTTCATTAGTATCTTGTGTTGATTTGATCATAGTTTTTCTCATTTTAGTTTTGCCTTTTAAAGCTCTTGTTCTGAGATGAACTTGAATGATTTCTTACTGATTCTTGATGATCTATGATGTCTTGAGGTTAATAATATGATTGGACACAATCTTTGCAGCCATATGAGAGGCAAGAGATAAAGTTCATGACTTGTTGCAAATCTGTTCAGAAACTTTTCTCTGCGTAATAGTCAGTAAAAGTTTTTTTAGAAAATCTATAAAAATCATTTTGGTACGATTCTAGTTAGAAAAGATGCGCGACTCATATACCCATCTGTGGTAAAAATATGAAGTCCACTGGTTTCCTTGTTTGGGAGATATAAGGTGAATACCAATCCCCAAACTTGCAGTTTTATGTTATGACAATTCTTGGTGTTCGATTTTTACTATTTTCTCTGAGTGGAATTTGAGGCTGAAATCTGTAGGATAACATCACGACTCACCCAAATGGGTGTAGAAAAAAGTTTTAAAAATTATGGAGCCTCTCAAGAGTAGGAATTACTCTGTTTTTGCAAGACAAGTTTTCTGAGAATCTGCTTTTTATTTTTCAGAAAATAACTTTGGTCATTTGGCTTGATCTCTTTTCTAAAAAGCAACGTTTAAATTGATTACTCTTTGTTTGGACACTTGAAAATTAGGATTGTGATTGCAAAATTCCCACATATTTGATAGTTCTCATACATACAAGTAAAGAGTACACAAAGTTGTCAAGTTGTTCGAGTTTTAGTGATAAAGGTATCGCCGAAAATTTGTTATGTCCATTCACCTCCTCTAGCTGCCTAACTCAGGTCTTTACCTACTTGATAAAAACTTAGTCAAAGAAATTAACTTTCATATCCTATGGTGAAAGACATGTTGCCATGTAACACGGCTTTAGCAAAAAAAGACATAATTTTGCCGATGATATGAAAGGGAACAATCTTAAAATGCAATATTACACAGGACGATATGCTCCACTGGCGGTACATAAGAAATTGGAGACTTCTACAATGACATGTAATTTTTTTTCCTTTATTTATGTATACCAAAGTCTATACTGTCCCTTCTCCGCTCATCCCTATCTTGAGGTCCCGAACTCCGGCCCATAAACCCTATCGCAGCATCTGCCTCGACCCTCTGGGTGAATCTGTATCCTGATTCATGATGTAAAGAAACTTTTTTTTGTTTCACAGCCTCTGCCTCGATCCTCTAGGTGAATCTGTATCCTGGTTCATGATAAGTCTTAAAGAAACTTTTTTTGTTTCGGTGCCTCTAGGCGGTCTGACCTCCGAGCTAGCAGCACGATCGGGCAAGCCTAGCAACATAAATTTTAGAATGTAAGTATGAGCAGGAGTCTTTCAACAGACATACCTCGAAGTTAGGAATAAAAGTGGCCCCTCAACAGTTAAAAACTAAAAAATAGTTCACCATTCGTTTATCGATGGGTTAACCATAGTTTTGATAGATAAAAAATAGTTTGATTGAAATATAACATGTATTTTTGTATAAAATATTTCATGAGACCAGGAAGTTAGGAATGAGACCTAGCTTTCATCTATCTGTGAAGATGCTATCCTTTCGAATCCAAGTGTCCTTTCAACAGTAAAAAAATAAAAAAAATTCACCGTCCGTCCTTCAATCGGGTTGACAATATTTATGATTGGTCAAAAGGATTGATGTATCACATTTTTTTATATGAAATACGTCATGTATCACCTGTTGATATCATGAATAGACTTTGGACTCTCAGCTACACATGCATTACTTTCGCCGAAGATACTGCCGACCATCCACCGAATAGACCTGACTCCTGCACAATCAACTTTATAACGGATGGTTGATATCAACTTCACTGTGCTCCTCGCAGAAATGAAAAGGACAACCGTGCTAGTAGCAATGCCATAGCATTACCTTAAAACAAATTAGGGTAAAATAGTCTTAATGGGAATAAGAGCGCTGCTCGCAAGACTCCATGCTTCAGCATTGTTAGCAAGATCTCTATATTTCGCTCTTTATATCACTTATCTAAATCATTATTTGTTCTCTATATTTTTATCATCTCAAACAGAGTCCTTATAGATTACTTAGAGAGTCTCTAAATATAGAGACTGTACAGGGTCTCTAAATTTAGAGACTGAGATAGAGACTCTGCTGGATTGGTATAAAGACTGAGACTATCCATAATAGTATTTTGGGAAATGTTTTAGGAAAACTGCTAGAGATTCTCTTACAGTGCTACATTGCTCGATGCATCGCTGTATTGTGTATTACTCCATCGGTTTCAAAAATACTAAGTTTTCAACATGTTTTAAGTCAAAGTTTTAAAGCTCTTAACTACAAAAATATTTTTAAATATTTAAATTGTGTGGATGATAGGAAATTGGTTGGCCATCGAGCTTACTTCTTAATTGAGGGGACAATTGGACTGCTTACCGCCGGAGATTGACAATTAGGATGCTGCAAAACGAACAACGGCAAGCACGAGGATTTATCGATCGAGCCTCTTGGTGGCAGGGATAATAAGCATACTCCAGCGCAATGTTGATGTGAGTGAAAAATAAGTAAAATATGATGAATCACTATGAAACCTCCTCCTAAGCTAAGAGTAGGGGTGTTTATAGGCCCCGCAGATGATAACTGCGTGCATGTAGTGGTCGGGTGGTTTGTTGTCGAAGGTGTTGAGGCAACGGTGGTGATGAGGACATCACTGACGAGCTTGCTGTCCCTAACAAGGTTCAAGAAGTCCCCGACCACCGAGCCCAAGTCGAGAGGACGTCGAAGTTGCTGCCGAGTCCGGTTCGGCCATCCAGAACCAGTGCACCTTCAAACGGACGCGCAAGTCACATACGATGTCGAAATAAGGAAAATAAGGACTCTACGAAAAACTTACGAGATAAGCTTTCCAACGGATCCGGCCGTGCCTCCAAATTCTATCCGAGTCATCAGGAAACACGAAAATAAGCTGACGGACAGAAACTTTCCGGCGCTGCGTCGTATTTTTGGGCTCAAGGCCCATGTACCCCTAGGGTTAGGGTTGAGCGCGCGTGGGCACCTGTTTAAGCTTCCCTCCTCTGGCCGCTACCCTATATAAGTTCCCCGCAGTGCTTCGTCTTAGTTGGGTTTTGTTTAATTGATTTCGTCACGGTTGTGTGAGATTTCGCCTTGTTCGTTTTGTGTCGGCTAGACCAACAGGACCAAGTTTCTGAACCCCAGTTGATCTTAATCTATATTTGCAATTGTGATTGCTTATCTTGTGTTCTTGATTGTTCTTCGGTTGCTTGCAGGAACCATCCTTCGTGGACAGGTCGATCGTGCCTCTGGTTCAGTCGATAACAATCGTCGTGGTGGTTTAGCGATCGCTGGGATTTCCAGTTCCTTGTGGGGTTGGAAGCCAGATCATTTAGATCTCTGTGACATCTACCAAATTATCCTCGTCGTCTCTCACCAGAAGATCGGGACCCCACGTCCGCGCCCATCAAGTGGCCAACGGCTATTCTTCTTGCCGGTGTTCTACCTGTAGTATACTTCTTCGCAGAGTTGGGAGAGGGTCTGTTGGGCAAAAGCCCTGCTATGATTTCTGCTTGGTCTACCGTTGTTCCCTTCTTGGAGGCTTCGTCGGTATGCCCTTCCTGTCTTTGGGTGAAAACCTTGGTTGCGTGTAGGATGACGGCGACGAGTTTCATCGTCGCAACCATATTGAAGGCGTCGTCGCTATTTGGTTCTGCGTTGTTTTTAGGCTATCGTTTAGTTCGCCTTTGCTTGAGTGTTGGCTTGAGGTGGTGTGGCCGGCGGTGATTGGTGGTAGTAGGTTAGTGTTGAGTTGCTGCAGAATTGGCTGCTCATCGAGTGGGCATGGTGGCACCGGTTGCTTTGTATTATTATGGTGTGACTTTAGGTCTATTGGTTGCGTTGAGTTACAATATGGTGAGCTGCAGTGTGGTACGATGTTTGCATCGTGTTATTTTTCTTTTTTCGTTTTTTTCTTCTATTTGAATGAATTGGCAGATTCTCACTTTTTCGTTCAAAACACTCAAATTTTAGATATTCATGTATCTCTTTTTGCTCCAATAAATAACCTATTACAGTACTTATTTTAAGTTTTTTCTTTCGGGGAACATATCTGTATGTATTTTCTCTTCTCTACCTATATATGTACGCTTGTGGTCTAGAGATACTACGGAATAAAATAGTAAGTACGAACTGCTTAGGCAAATGAGGATATGAATACCCAGTTTAGAGTATTTGGTTGTCATTTATCACCCAGGGAACTCAACGGAGCTCGGCTGTGCCCATAATCCAAACACGTCATCGCTGTTAGCTGTGCCCAACGCCATGGGGACATGGGATGGCCAAGAGAGTTGCTCTCGACAAAGTAACGTGCCTCACCTAATTCACAATTCGCAAACAGTGTCATGAGAGCAATGCCCCGAATATTCCTATATATTAAAGAGAAGTGAAGTCCGCACCAGGGTTTACAAAACCGGACAGCTTCTCCGAACCATCAATTGCGCGCAAGGTTTACAAAACCGTGGGTTTTCAGACGGTTTTCACCCTAAATACAAAATTAGGGTTAGCCGGTTTTGCTTGCCGTTAGCCGCGGTTTTTGACGGTTAACCGGCGGTTTTTCGCGGTTAGCCGCGGTTTCTGAGGAAAAAATGTCAAAGTAGGTGAAAATCGTTGAAAATTGGTAAAATTCTTTAAAATATACATTAAAAATTTGATTTTTAAAATTTTGTTTAAGCCAAAATACTTAGAATGAATAATAGTATTTTAAAAATTTCATGTATATTTTACATTCAAAATTTATTTAAACGAATTTTGCCCAAACCCCCTAAACCCTAAACCGCCGGTTTACCTAACCGGGTCCCCCCGAAGGCGCAGTTAGCCGCGGTTAACCGGCGGTTTTGTGAACCGTGATTGCGCGGAGCTAGTTAGCCGCGGTTAAGGTTAACCGGTGGTTTGTCACGATTTTGGCCCTAAATACAATTTTTAATTTAGTCAGAAATTGGCCGATTAGCCGGCGGTTTGTTGCGGTTAGCCGCTGTTTTTTTCGGTTAGCCACGGTTTTGGGCAGGTTAGCCACAGTTTTGACGGTTTTGTATTTTTTACACAAAATCACATGAAATGGTTCTAAAAATTTTGAATCTTAAATTCTATCTAAGCCATAGTGATTAGAAAAATTAATAGTATTTTTAGACATATTATATATAAATCACCACATTCTTACAATCACTATCCACAATCCAAGACGCCCATACCACCTGATTTCTCACCAAAAACTTACCTCAATTCTGATAACCAGTGGAAGACTAACCACCGACTTCTTAACCACAAGAAGGGGACCAACAAAATACACACCACATAGCTAACATCTTCATATAAACACATATGCATATTGTTAGTTAAAGAGTCTTTAGCATGGTTTTGTTACTATAAGTTCACCATTATCTGCTAATTGGTTAAAAGTGCTGCGCGTGTGTGGATCTACCCCCACCCACAGCCGATGACGTCAATGGCTTACCTAAAAAACATAAGGAGCAAGGGTGAGTCCGAGACTCAGCAAGTACATATTTAATCAAAGTGAAATTTTAAAAGTAGCAGACAGATAACCATAGCAGCATGCACCCACTCGTAGCTCCAACTTAATCATAACCAATCTCCAAGCCAACACAATGCAATGCAATATAGTATGTGTCTCTTCTCTGTGCTCATACCGGTAAAGCAAAGGACTCACCCGTCAATGGCACCCTTAAGCCTCGTCCTTTATCAAACGGGGTCTAAGCAAGTCGTCTTTCTCACCGACCTGACCAATGCACTCCGGGCTAGTCATATGACCATCGATCGACTTGGCCCCCCTCCCGTGGGGTGTCTACTCTCGTAGGACTTAAAGCACGAGTCATGGTCATATGTCCCTGAGGCACTCTGGAATAGTCATATAATCATGTCACTGACTTGGCTCATGCACATGAATGCAAATGATGCACAAATATCAACTAGTCACTTTTCACTTTGGCAAAGCACTAAATATCTCATTATCTCAAACCACACAGATAAACATCATGATAATCAAAATAATAAGCAATACCAGACTGGCACTTCGGACTAGTTTTATGACCATCCATCGTCCAAGCCCATGCACATGAATATAAACGATGCATAAATTATCAATCAAGCATAACCACCTTCATATATTAGAATAATATTTCATGAGATAGGTCATATGCATAGGCATAGCAAATCAACGTAATGTTCATAACAGTAACACACAACAAAGACAATTATGTCACTCTGGTTAAATATGCACTTGCCTTATTACGCCTGAAGACCTGCAAGCAACAACGACGTCCCTAATCCCAAGGCGGCAGCACCTAAAAACCATGAATAAGTCATATAACACGCTTCTAATTGCCCACAACACGCTAGCCTAGCCTAACACTTAAGCACCCCAAATTAGATCATTAGTTGTCTGATTAGTCGTATGAAGCCAAAAATCAAGAATTTTTGGACAACAATCTTGCGAAGGCCATAACTCCCAAACCGCTTGGCCACTTTTCATGTTCTAGTACTCGCTGAAAAGCTAAGGTCATGAACTACATTTCATTCTACATGGCCATCTTCCCGCTCCTACTAGAAATTCCCTGAAACATGATTGCAAGCTAATGCATATATAAATTCATGGCTGAAATGCAAATTCAACCCCTAAAGCTCCCAAATCCCTTCCATACCTAACCTAAACAACTCGAATAATGGGTAATTGCAGGGAGAGGATGACTAGTTCGTTACCCAAAGGTGGATATCCAAACCCTAGCTTTTCTCCCCTTCCTTCTTTCTTCCTCTCCTTCCATCTCCTTCTCTTCCTTCTCTTTCAAAACTGGCCCTCCTACCCTTCCACCTTGCCCAAGCTGGCACGACTACAGCAACAACTGGCGGCTGCTTTACGCTGCGGCACCTGGGGAAGTCGGTGGCGGCTAGCTGGGGAGGGCAATGGCCACGGCTGAAGACGGCGATGCAGACTGGAGTTGGCGGCGTTGGCTGCTGTGGTGGCAGTGTAAAAGAGGGAATTGAAAGAGTAAAAAGTTTTTAAAATAAAGCCTATATACCACAGTGAAATAAAGGCCGAGCATATGGTTCTGGTCCGACGCCGAAGTACCAAAGTCCCAACCCAAATCCAGCGAAGCCCACCTGTCGGTCTCGCCACGATCTGCAGCGGTGGTGGAGAAACCAACACCCCGGCGCAATGGCGTCCACCTCCAGAGGCCGACCCTCTTTGATTCGTTATTAGGTTCGGTTTTGTTTGATTAGAATAAAATTTATCATTGTTTATTTTTGTTTACATACTATTCGGTGTAACATTTTGTAATATTTTTTTTAGGATTTTGTAGGGTTTTGCCTTGTTTGTTTTAGATTTAATTTAATTTAATGAAAATTTGTCATTTTTGTACAAGTCAATGGTGTAATATTTTGTAGTCATTTTTGTGGGTTTCAAATAGTTCTTTTTAGAGTTCATAAAATAATTCTTTCATAATTTTTTAAATTTGCTACAGTAAACTCAAGTCAACATCAATCTGAAACAAACAAGGCCTTTACTTTAAGGTCTAAAAAATATTTTTAAATATTTTTTTAGCCTTTTCATATCTCTTTTTTCAGAGCATTTAAATTTTGACTCAAATAAACTGACCGAAACGGGAACCAGAAGGGCCTCGGCGTCCGCGCGCGCGAACGATTCCAGTCCACCGCTGTCTGCTGGCTGCTGCGGTGTTGCCTCCTCCCACTCTTGTTTTTGTTCTCGCGCCCCCAAGAGGACGGGAGAAAATGACTAACGGGGGGCCGAGAGGGGAAAGTTCAGTCCAACTCTCGGTCTCCTCCTCCTCCCCGTAGCGCCCGGCTGCTCTCGCCGCCATTGCTTGCTGCTTCCTGGTCTTGAGTCGTCGCAGCGGTCCTGTTCTTCTCTCCGGGGCTCCTCCCAGGTCCTGCAGCAGGTAGGGAGGCGTTCTTGATTTGTTCTCTCCGTTTCTTCTTCCTGTTGTCTGGCTGGATCGCTTGCCGCGGCGGCCCTCCGGTGGATTCCATTCGTATTCGGACGATACAGAGCTGTGTTTTATGTTCCTTTGGCTGTTGGTGAATCTCTGGGTTGTTTCTTTGTTATCATCGGCCTGAAGGCTGAAACCCGACACCCTTGTGTCAAAATCTTTTTTTTTTCATTTTCCTTTTCATCTTGGCGGAGAAGTTCTTAGAGGTGTGTGGCTTCATCGTAAGGCAGCAAGAATTACTGAATCCTAAACCATGGTCATTTTTTTAATCATCTTGTCTAGACAGATCTTTGATTTCTGCTCATGTGATTTGACATATAGCAAGTCTAAAAAACCTTTTATAGTTCATAATATTTTCCCCCTGAACTCAAAGGATCTAGAAAGTCAAAATTCAGTGGGGGCGGCTGCTAGGGCCGCCTAACCATTTCTAAATGATAAAAGTTCGCACTTTTCATGTGTGTTCCTATCAGCAAACAGGAATGTGAAAATCATATGTGTGTATAAGGGCAAGCAGATCTGTAGGCGCTGTACTTGTTCATTGCCCTCCTTCTACTCTTACCTTTACCCCATTTGGATGCCAGCTGCAGTGGGTTACCTATTTTTTTCTTGTTTAGTGTAATTGCTTTGGACATATAACTCGCGCAACAGCGCTGGCCTACAGGAAGAGCCCTCTCCGGATAGAAACGATAAAAAATATGTCAATGCATCTGTTTGCATGTGCAGATATGGGTCCAAATCCTTGTGGTGGTCCATAATTCACTCAGACTCCTATGTGGCTATGTATGCTTATAGTATATGGTAATCTTTGCATCTGTACAGTAATGCACATGTGCATACTTGGAGGTAGTCGCAGAGTACTGACTGCTGTTGTTTATAATACAACATTACAAAGTATATAATCTAGAATATTTTGGTATGATAATCACTTTTTTTGTCCAACATTAACTATTATTGCACTGTTTATGGATGCCCTATTGTAATAGAGGGGTAAAAAGATAATATCAAGCATCTCACACACAGACACATTTGAGCTCTAACATGCACCAATTGGTGGTCTTCCAAACCAAACTTTGCCAATTGAAGTTGTTGGGGCAATGGGAGTATTGAAACAATCTTGACATTGTTAGTCCAGTCTGTTTATGTTTCTTTTAAACATAAGGTATTTGGAAGTTGGATCAAACTGCTGCATACTTATTGTCTCGTTAGCAAATACGAATTCATCTGTATCATATATGCATGTTACAATTGATATTGTCTTAATTTTTCATATTTTATTGCTCTTTAACAGATATCCTATTTGAAAATTTTATTGCAATCAGCATTACAAGTCTACAAGTGGGTTTGAACAATAGTTGACCATTATCAGCAGTTTGCATTCATTTATCCTTTGTGCTTGGTATTTCAGATATGTGGTTAATTGCAAACTATGGGCCATATGGTTACCAGATTTGGACTAGCATTTGTTTCATTGAAGATCAAACTAACTTTTGTAATGCTCCTCTGTGTTATGCATTAAAATAATCCTTTGAGTACTTAATTTGATCTTCATTACACAAAAATATGCATTTCTGCCCTTCTGAAAAATTACTTTGATTTTGACCCTAGTTTAGACTACTATAGACAATAATCATGTAATCTTACCTGGAATGGTGATATGCAAAGTATCACTATGTACATAATTGAATAATATTCAAATTTTCTGTTATTCCTCATATGTATATATGAACATGTGAGTCTCTTCTTTTGTTTTAGGATAGGAAACAACTCAATTCCATCTAAATGTCTTTTTTTTACATTCTGCTAGCTATTATGGAGTAATATGCTTGACTGCCTTTTTTATCGACATTTTTTTATGATTTATGTTGTGAATGTGATAATGAATTTGGTGCATTGGTTCATAATTATGCCCTAATTTTTAGCTACACGTTATCTATTTCAGGGTTGAGTGGCATTGAGAGTGAAAGAAATCATGTTTAGGAGAAAAGCCTCTCATTTCCATTCAGATGACGCAGAGCAGCGAGAAGCAAAGGTAAAATTGAAAATTACCGTATTATGATATGTTTGTGGAACTGTTAGAATACATAACTGTGGCTTCCGATCACTACATAGCAGTTACAGTGACGATGCAATGATGCATGCATAACGCATTAGTTTTTTGTTTTTTTCTTGTGAAAGGTACTTTAATGATATTTGTGTTTACAGTTCAGGTTTTACATGACCCTGCTTGCTAAAGTTTGTTTTACACAAATTGCATAATGTAGCCCTTCAGTGCTATGAAGTGAATGATCGCACAACTGAAACACAAGCTTTCATCTACCTGTGCTTTGGTACATTTGTTTGTTGCAACTGAAACGCCGTAGAAGCCATGTGCACTAGAGCCCGCATGAGCTCTCTTATGGATTTCTTCTGCAATATCCACCTGACCTTTAGCTCCCATGCAAATATTGATTCACACTTAGTTTTTTGCCACAGAGAACTTCCCTTGAACTAACTTTATGTGTATAAACCATACAGACTTCTGAAATAATAAAAATTTCTAGTTTGTTCGAACATATCTACTATTCTATCGTCAATTTCTGACGCAATCATCTCCTTTTAGCAGATTGATGAACTGAGAGCTGCACTTGGACCTTTGTCTGCCCGTGATGAGAAGTACTGCAGCAAAGCATGCTTGGTAAGATATCTAGAAGCTCGCAACTGGAATGTTGATAAGTCTAGAAAAATGTTGGAAGAAAGTCTCAAGTGGAGGACAGCTTACAGGCCAGAGGATATTCGCTGGGTAACTATGCTCTACCATTGATCGCCTTGCGTATATTGCTCAGGTGTTTTTCTTTCGCAAAAAAACTTGTTGACTCACTGTACGGCCTATTAATTATTTTATTTTTTATTTCAGCCTGATGTTTCTGTTGAAGCAGAAACAGGTAAAATGTACAGGGCAAGTTTTCTAGACAGAGAGGGGAGAACTGTTGTCGTTATGACACCTGGGAAGCAGGCAAGAATTCAACTCTTTTGAAGTGGTGTCGTTGTGTTTTCCCCCTTTCTAGGGGACCGTTGATCTCATTAGCTTCCTTTGCTCAGATTGTTTATATACATGTACTTTTCCCCCAAAATTTCAGAATACATCTTCCCATGAAGGGCAGGTGCGGCATCTTGTTTATACATTGGAGAATGCAGTCCTCAGCCTGCCCGAAGGTCAACAGAAAATGGTGTGGTTGATAGACTTCACAGGATGGACACTGGCCAATGCAACCCCAATTAAGACTGCCAGAGAAACTACATACATCCTGCAAAACCATTACCCTGAGAGGCTGGCCATTGCATTTCTATTTAATCCCCCCAAAGTATTTGAGGCTTTTTATAAGGTGTAGGCTTTGAATCTTTTCCATTCATAAATGTGTATTGCATGTGGCTGATTTTTTTCTTAAGGATGCAAATTATTAAGTTATAGTGTCAGATACAGTTTTATTTTTAATTGGGTATGCTCTAACTTGAATATTTCATATCGTTTTCAGGTTGCTAAACTTTTCCTTGACCCAAAATCAAAGGAGAAGATGAACTTTGTCTACTCAAAGAACGAGGAAAGCATGAAGACCATGCACAAATACATTGATCCAGACATCCTTCCGATAGAGTTTGGAGGGAAGAACAATTTGGTGTACAACCATGATGATTACTCCAAGTTGATGATGAAAGATGACATCAAAACAGCAAGCTTTTGGGAAGTAAATGCAAAAACTGACCATGTTAACCTAGCCCTGAACGGGCACTCGGATCCTGAGGTTACACCGCAGTCATCACTGGTTGCTGCTAAAGCAAGTTGAGGAGCATCAACCATGGATGATTTGGATTCTTGGTGTAGCTCTGAAAGACGACAGAGGGAATAATTGAGGACCGGTTGTATATTTAGGGAAATAAATGAAACTGCTGATATCTCCCGTATGATGTTATAACAACATATACTACTTGCCCATCTACAAATAAGTGATTTCATAACAATCAGCACGTGAATGAATTCTCTGTGGCATTTGTTATGTACTCTTGAGTTTTATTCTCTCTTTTTTTTTTGCCGTTTGAATGGCATTCTAGATATTATAGTTTTTTTTAAACTGTCTTAAATAAGTACATATATGAAACTTGGTCGGGCAAGACTGCAATTTAAAAGAGCAGCCTTTCATTTTCATCTTGACGTTAGTGTCGTTACTGCGTGTTGTATAAAAAAGTACACCTGAGACACTAACTTAGTACGATGTTATCAGATACTGAACCCTATTGTTTTACCACTGTTGCACTTCAGAATGAAATTGCTTGGTGTCTGTGTTAAGTAATCTGCTTTCTTCCGTGAAGTTGATTTTGATTCCGAGTGCATATTAGGCATTTCAAAGCATTCAAAATTCAAAAGTAATTGTCAAATGGATAAGGAAAAACATGAACATAAACGCATAGTATCTTGCTTATTGTTTTGCCTTCCTATAGCCTATATCACTCTTCCGTATTTAAATTTGTTATTCCATTGCAATTAAGTCTATCAATTCTTTCTCCTAATACTTCAATATATGAAATCAATTCGTATTTTGTCGTGAGATTCTGATTCTAAATTTTTATAAAAACTACAGCATAGGATTTCTATTTTTTTTTTTTTATAAAAACTAAAGCATAGGATTTACCATTTCATTCAACTAGAAGAGAATATTAACTGTCTTAAATAAGTACATATATGAAACTTGGTCGGGCAAGACTGCAATTTAAAAGAGCAGCCTTTCATTTTCATCTTGACGTTAGTGTCGTTACTGCGTGTTGTATAAAAAAGTACACCTGAGACACTAAAGTACGATGTTATCAGATACTGAACCCCGTTGTTTTACCACTGTTGCACTTCAGAATGAAATTGCTTGGTGTCTGTGTTAAGTAATCTGCTTTCTTCCGTGAAGTTGATTTTGATTCCGAGTGCATATTAGGCATTTCAAAGCATTCAAAATTCAAAAGTAATTGTCACATGGATAAGGAAAAACATGAACATAGACGCATAGCAACTTGCTTATTGTTTTGCCTTCCTATGGATAAGGAAAAACATGAACATAGACGCATAGTAACTTGCTTATTGTTTTTCCTTGCTATAGCCTATATCACTCTTCAGTGTTTAAATTTTTTATTCCATTGCAATTAAGTCTATCAATTCTTTCTCCTAATACTTCAATATATGAAATCAATTCTTATTTTTGGCGTGAGATTCTGATTCTAAATTTTTATAAAAATTAAAGCATAGGATTTCTAAATTTTTTTATAAAAACTAAAGCATAGGATTTACCATTTCATTCAAATAGAAGAGAGTACAAACACCGGGACAAAGAGTGCTAACACAACAACCACTAACTAACCAAGTCAACCTTTAGCCTAAGTCCTCCAATGCATTTCTCAAAAAAAAAAAAAAGAGTCCTCCAATGCCATGAGGGCCAACACACAAGAAGGTTACTCCCTAAGAGGAGAAAATACTCTTTAAAAGAAAAGGCTACTACTACAACAAGAAGAGTATTAAAAACAACAAGAGTAATAAAGAAGATTAGTGCCACAACAACACTCAGCGTTGCACGAATCGAGCATGCAAACGACTGTAGAGAAGATAGAGGGAGGCCCCCAAACGTGTTGCAAAGGTCTTAATGACCTGCTCATCGATCTTGTCATCTTCACTAATATATCATATCTCTATTAGTAACTTTACGCTTCTCAATCTAGCTAGAAAGGTAGGTGATTGTGAAGCAGTCAACTTAGATGAAGTCATCAACAAACGCGATTCGGATTGCTTGCACCTATCCAACTCAAGGACACTAGGACAATAGGAAGCTAAAGAAACCTTCGAGTCAGTAACATATTTAGCGGTCGCATCATTTTACAGAGGTACCTTCGGCTGCACCAGAAGGTGAGGAAGGAGCTGGACAAATCCTCAGGGAAAGGAAGGTGGTGACAAATCCTCAGGGAAAGGAAGTAGGAGTGGAAGAAGGTCATATACTTCACCATCTAGTGAAGACGGCTCCTCATGGAGAGGAAGAGGAAGAGGATCATACATGCCACCTCCAGGTGAAGGGCTCATTGATTTCTCATAAATAGGATCGACAATGATGATAGATTCCTCAGTGTTCACCAGAGGGTAGGTTGTGCAACTAACGAGGTCCACTCTAAGACACTGATCGAAGAAGACCTCCATCGAAAGGATACCGAGCAGGACATGGAGCTTCTCACAAATAACATGGACAATATCTATTGTCTAGATCGCCAAAACTAGTGCATCATTGACAAAAGCATCATGTGTCTCTTGGAGGTCTCTTTTTTTTTTTTCTTGAATGGAGGTGTCATTCTTATTTAGGGGAGGGAAGGAAGCTTCATAAGGAGGCGGAGGCGAAGCGACTGAAGATGGTGACGACCAAGGAATTGGCATACAGAGATGAGCGCTCTGATGATACCAAAGAGTAACATGGATTAAGACCCAACAGTAGAGACAACAAAATGGATTTCAGCATGCTGCTAGCTGATGATCTAAAGAGAGGCACCCAAAGCATTTGTTGAAGAAATTAGAATGTGGTTGTGGAGCCTTGGAAGCTCACTTGCGAGCTTGCAACAGTTATGGAGAGGAACCAAACAAAGCCTTATAATGTTGTCTACGACAAACCTTGATCTAGCCCTCATCATCACCCACATTCAATGATCTCACTTGACTACACTTGGCAGGCGTCGGAATGGGTGGCATCAGGCATTCAAGCCAACGTCGCAAGGCGGGGTGGTGGAAGCGTTGGAAAGGGTGGCACTAGTAGAGTTATCCGACTGCTAGCTAACAACTCTCTTTCGAGCCACCTTGCACCTCCTTATGAGAGTCAAGGATGGCATAGCAACGATGATGATCTTTCTACTTCAAGGTTGGGTTCTTGTTGCCAAGCTGCCTGTTGATAAAGTTTGCAACATCCTTAATGATGTTGGCACTAGGGACTTGAAGCAACTTACAAATCTCCTTGAGCTTATTTGATTCCGAATGTAAATAAGTACTCCCTCCATTTTTTTTGTTTGACGCCTTTGACTTTTTAACACATCTTTGACCATTCATCTTATTCAATTTTTTTTTTGTAAATATCATTTATTTTGGTGTGATTTGCTTTATTAATAGAGATACTTTAAATATGACTTATTTTTTTACATCTTTGCACTAAATTTTTTAATAAGAGGAATGGTCAATGACGTGCCAAAAAGTTAAAGGCGTCAAACAAAAAAAAACGAAGGGAGTATTTCAAAGCAATCACGATTCCAAAGTGTCACATGGATAAGAAAAAACATGAGCGTAGTAATTTGCTTATTGTCTTGCTTTTCCTAATAGATTTTATCGCTTCGGCATTTTAATTTGTTATTTCATAGAAATTAAGCCTCTGCTAGTTCTCTTTCCTAATACTTCATTGTATGAAATCAATTCTTATTTGTTTTCTTGAGATTTTGATTCCGAGTATAAATTAGGTATTTTAAAACAAACACAATTCCAAAGTAATTGTGACATGGATAAGGAAAAATACGAGCATAATAATTTGCTTTTCTTTATAGTTTTTATCACTCTTCGATATTTTAATTTGGTATTTCATAGCAATTTAGCCTAGGTCAATTCTTCCTCCTAATACTTCAATACATGAAATCAATTCTTTTTTTTTTCTTGAGATTCTGATTCTGAGCCTAACTAGGCATTTCAAAGCAATTGCAATTTTAAAATAATTGTCAAATGGATAAGGAAAAACACGAGCATCGTAATTTGTTTATTGTTTTGCCTGCCTATAGTAATTAAGCTTCTGTCAATTCTTTCTCCTGATACTTCAGATCTTCAATGTACTCCGGAGTATGAAATAAATTCTTATTTTGTTTTGAGATTGTAGAACCTCTGTTTTGCCAGTATTACGTTGTACATTGACCAAAGACATTTGCTGAGTTTGTCTATTTTTCGTGGGCAATGTAAAACAGGGTTGAGCTCTCAAATCTAGGGGAATTTGTAAATTGTGGTCAAGATTTGTTTTTCTTTTAACACAAATAAGAAAAGCAAAACATAAAACAGTAATTTGCGCCAGGAAGGGTTCGAACCTTCGACTTTTTGTTTAGGAAACAGACGCTCTATCCACTGAGCTACAGGCGCTCTTTTTGTTTAGTATATTCCTACTAGTTTTTATTGGGCCGGGCCAGCATACTACAAATGAACATCTCAAGTTTGGCCTTTTGTGAAACATACCCATCTCGGATTTGGCCTTTTGTGAAACACACCCATCTCGGATTTGGCTTTTTCTGAGGCTTCTAGGCTTCTAGCCCGCGTAGAACTGACATTCACAGCACACTGTAAGCTTAACTTGACCTAAAAAACCGTCACGAGTTACAAGAATCGTTTTTTTTTTTTTGGGCAAGGAAGCAACACAAAACCCAGGGGCAGCCATGCATGGAACGAACATTTCTGCTATGATCAACAATGAACCAATCAATTACAGTAGAAGAAAAAAAGAATCAGATCGCCATTCTTTCTTTAATCAAGAGGGAAAAGGGAAAAGAAAGAACAGTGGGGAGAAACCAGAACAACTCCCACGCCACAGTCCAGACGGTGCACCGGGCAAGGTACATACACCGACCTCCACACGACCACCTCCCACTGTGCCCAAAAAATGGTACCTTGGCGCCAGTATGCAGTTTGTGAAGTCATCGACGACAGGCCAATTTACGCTCTGACTTTGCGGCTCAACAAATCCAATCAGACCCTGGCAGCAGAGCCCCTCCTCCATGGACTTCTCTTTAAACCCAAAGGATCACAAAAGGGAAGAAAAGCTTTTTAATCCTCGGTGTCGCGTGAGCCAGATGGCTCAGGGCAGATCTCCTTAGATTGCCTCCTGCGGGAGGAAGAATGATCGCCGTTGCTCCCTCCAGACGATTTTATTGTTTCCGAGCGTTTCAATATGTTGTCATCCCTTGAAGGTCCTATATCAGACGAGCTATGCCGCCAACTGCCAAAGAATGCAGCATTCCATGAACCCCGCGATGACGTTGCTCTGAGCCTGGCTGAGCTAGAGCCGTTGTCTTCTCTCACCACCTTCAAGGGGTTCTCTAGTGCTTTTAGGATATATTTCATTGGTGGGCGTTTGGAAGACCTAGGGTTCAAACAGGACTTCGCAACAATTGCCATTGCCCAGACTTCCTCCAAATGGTCCTCATCGATGATAAGTGATGGATCAATGATCTTGCTCATGAGCTCCTTCTCATAAATGTTGATGTATCGCAGAGTGCTATCAAGCCATTCGTTAGTTGCAGCATCATTTGATGCGCTGATACCAAGTCTCCCTGTCACCAGTTCCAGCAAAACTTTTCCAAAGCAATAGACATCATATGAACAAGATGCAGACGGAGAACCTGTTTACATTACAGATATTGGTCAACGAATTTGCAGGCATAAGGAAGAAGAATCTATATAATGTTTTTTTAAAATTAAAAGAGAATATGATGTTGCAGTCCTCAGTTTCATCAATTCTCAAGACAGAAAATGTTTGAAAGAAGCAGGCATGCATGTGCTTACCAGAAGAACCTTGATCTGTTGTCCTGCATCACCACAGAACAACACCGCATTAGAAGGTAAGCAATTTAACTTCATACAACGCAAATGAACCAACAATCATGTCATCATCAAACAAGGCATGGCTACTTTAGAATCTGAATGCATCATTTCTTTTAATAAAAAACATTTACTTTTTCTATCATGGGCCTAGTAGCACTAGGTTTGTCTAGTTCTTATTGAAATCATTTTCCAAAGCTATAAACTATAAAATAGTTTATAGTTTATAGTTTAGAATAGACAAGGAATAGACAAAAAATGTCAAACATTCTCAATAAGCGACAAGGAATAGACCAAACATTTTTTCAAAAAATGTCACCTAGTAATTGACTAGAATAGTTTAGAAAAATTGATTAATCATAGGACATGCTTTCAAATGCACTTTATCCATAGGACATGATGTTAGCAAAAAAAATTAAAAAAAATGAAGCCATGTTTATCATAAAATTAATTCAAGGAGAGGACGTAAAAGCTTAATAGAGATGTTAGCAAATAAAAAGGTGATCAATGAGCGTCATCATGATGCAAAAATACATTCCATGGAGATTTTGAGTATTGCCACATGAAGGAAAAATGAACCAAACATAGAGCAGTAATGTTTAAAACTTACGATGAAAATCTCAACAGTTTTGTGATGACATTTTGGTGACCTTCCCCTTCTTGAGGACACACCTCACCCAAACTCCCAAGGCGCACTTCAAATTTATCATCAAGAAGGATACTGCTAGCTTGGACATTCCTGAGGCATAACATTGATCATATTAGCCCAACAACCAGCGTTTTTTCATGATGTACTGCATGGTTTATGTTAATAATACAACATCATTTTTAAAGTGAAACAAGCAGAACAAACTCGTATCCTTTCTGCATGGGTATATTGGTGGGTCTTTAATTGCATCTCGCATAAAATCAGAATGTTTTCAATAACAATTGGTAGTACAATGTATGGTAGAAAAAATACCAAACATAACAAATAAATTTTAGACCAACTAGTATGTCAGCAGACCACAAACATCACAAGTAACTTGATACTTAATAGGATGAATAATAATAGAGAAGTATGCCTGATTTTTTAATAAAAGGTAAAGAGCAGGGGAAGAGCACATGTATAGCAGAATCTAAAGATATCTAATCATGTAAACTGAAAGTAAATAATAAAATGATCTGCAGGCATTCACAAATAAAATAACACTAAAATAACACCATATTTCATACACGAATTTTGGCATTCAGGTATGTCACAGAAGTGACAGAACATATTATGTATAGTACAGAAGGCTAGTTCAGCAATATCCAATCTATTAAGTATGTGACAAGTGTATTCCTAGCTGTCACCAATTCAGCTGGGACATGTGATGGTGACCACTGCAGAGCACTAATGAAATGCAAATGTGGAGGCTTTTGGGAAAGCACTCAGCCCCATTATATGATTATCAGAATGAGGTACTAAGCTAAGAACAAAAGAAAGGATCCAATTTTCATCAGAAATCTATACAGCTACCCATTACTCTAGTAACCAGGAAACTCCCAATTGAAACAAATTTAGCATCCAAAAAAACTACAAAGTTTATACCTGTGAACCATCGGTGGAGTACATTCATGATGCAGGTAGCACAGAGCCTCAGCCACCCCTGTTGCAATCTTCAACCTCTTTATCCAGTCCAAAGATTGCAATCCGTCCTCTTCCTCCCCTGATTTTCGGTGCAATGCACTTGACAAATCGCCATTCCGCACAAACCTATACACGAGAAACTTCTCTTCCTCTTCATCAAGGCAATGCCCCATGAATGGCACAAGCCGTTCATGCAATCCCTTGGTAAATAAATCTAACTCAGCAAGATACGCGTCTTTCCTAGACACATGGGAACTGATTCTCTTGACAACCACAGATGTTCCATCTTGGAGCATGCCATGATATATATCGCCTGAGTGACCATGCTTGATAAGATTTTCTTCCCCAAACCCCGAAGTAGCATCGACGAGTTGATCATAAGCAAATGAATCACCAACCTTAGCCAAATTTGTGGACAATGCAGATGGTTGTGTGCTACAAGTAGCTGCAGCACCAGCAGTTACTGATGCTCCTGATGGTACACTTGGTGCCCCACTTCCCCTCTGATCAACCCTAGCCGTACTCCTCCTCCCAGAACACACAAAAAAGAGCACAATGGCTGTAACCACAGCTATTAACAGAACGCCGCCACCAATGGCCCCAATCAATATGTACTTCAAATTTTTGCGCCTCCTCTTCCTTGACGGTGCGGCTGGTGGCACAGGGAGTGGTGTGGGTGCAGGAGCCGGCGCACCATATGGCAACCCACGAGAAGCGTAGAACTGCTGGCATTCAGCCTGGCTACGCTGCAGGGTGGCGTCAACGAAGCAATTCAGCGCAAAAGACACATTCCCACCACCACCACCACTGGATACACCAAGCTTGCCATCAAAGTAATTTCCAGAGATATTGGCCAGCACCACCCGGATGAACAGTTGGCGGAAGGAGTACGGCACAACGCCATAGAAGAGGTTCCCAGACAGATCCACTACCTGCGCGTTTGATGGCAGCGCAGGCCTAGCCTCGGGCAATGCGCCGGTGAGGTTGGTCCGAGACACGTCCAGAACACTTAGCTCAGGTAACAACCAGATGGCGTCGGGTAGCTCGCCCGAGAAGGCATTGCCCGAGAGGTTGAGGGTCCTGAGCCGCGCGAGCCCTGCGAGCGCCGCGGCCGGGAGCTGCCCCGAGAGTAGATTCCCAGCGAGATTGAGAGTGGTGAGGTTGCTGAGTCCGGCGACGGCCGAGGCGGGGATCTCCCCCGTGACGGCGCAGGCGGAGATGTCGAGGGCCTGGAAGGTCGGCGCGAGCCCGGCGCCAAGCCACGACGGGATAGACCCGGGCAGCCCGAACCCCGCGGCGCTGAAGGCCTCGAGACGCGTGAGGTTGCGCAGCCCGTCGACAGCGAAGCGCGGGGCGAGGCGCCCCAGCCGCGTGCGCCTCAGCCCGACGAGGCTGACCGACACGACGCGGCCGCCGCGGCAGCCCACCCCCGCCCACGCCGCGCACGGGTCCGCCCGCCGCGGCCAGTCCCGCGCCCGCAGCCCGAGCGAGCTCCGCAGCGCGTACAGCCCCGCGAGATCCGTCCGCGACGTCAGGTTCCCCTGCGCCACCACCGCCCCGGGCGCCGCGGCCACCAGCGCCACGACCAGCAGCAGCAGCGCCCAGAGCCCGCCGCCACGCGCGCGCATCATCACCTCGTGCCGCCTCCTCCTCCGCCGCCGCCGCCACTCCCCATGCCCGCGACGCGACCGCGCCTACTGCCACTCTCCCCGTGCGGCGCCGCGGTCGGCCGCGTTAAGCGTATGGACGGAATTGGGGAGAAGCGCCGAAGCAGCAGGCAGGCAGCGGAGGCGCTGATGGAATTGGGAGGGAAATTAAAAGCAATAAAGGAGGGGGGGCAGAGCTACGCAGGTACAGGCGCCAGCGCCACCACCCTTGGGGCTCACCTCGCTACCCCGCCATCAATGCCCAAAGTTACACTCCCCCAACTGCTCCCAATAATTACCCCCTCCTCCTCCTCCTCCTCCTTCCCCCGCTGATCCGACCCCAAATTCTGCGCCGCTCCTCTCTCCGGCCGTCGCACAGACGCCGCGGCGGCCGGAGCCGGGGAAGAGGGAGACGGAAACGGAGCGGAGAAGAGAGAGAGAGAGAGACGGGAGAGGAGGAGGAGGAAAGGAAGCTTTCTGTTAAATGGTTTCGATTTTTGAAATTCTCGGGGCTTGAAATGGAAGGTGCAGCCTCCTGCAGCTGGATGTTGCGCTCCGTTTGGCTCCGGTTCGGGCGGGTTTTTTTAGGAGGTTTTGACGGCGGGGTGAGCCCCTGGGTTGGTCGGGTGGGTGCGGGCGTAAAGTGGTGGGTTCGAGGGGTCTGGTGGGGTTTTCAGTGCCGGGACGGGGTGAGTCAACGGGCCGGGGGGTTGGGTTTTCTCTGGGTGGTTTGCGTCCAGCGGCCGGCGTGGTCACTGGTTGGCCGTGGAGGCCTCGCCTGGCCAAGGGCGGCGACCGGCCGGTGAATAATTTGTTTCTCTTGCGTCTCATCTACGGTGACATTTTCGACCCATTTCGGTTCGTGGTTTGATTTGATTTTGTTTAGATAAAATTAATTATTTTTATGTAGACTATTCAGTATAATATTTTGTATTTTTTAAAAACTTTATAGGGTATACTCAAACATATCAAAATATTTTTCTAATTTTTAAGCTTTTTTATCTCTTTTTGAAGACTCTCAATTTTTAGCTCAACCGATCCGAATTCAACCGAACTATGAATCAAAGAACCTTTGCTCTCTATGTTTCCTTTCAGGGTTTTAACGGATTTTGTTTGGAAAGAAGTTCACTATTTCAATTTTTTGGGATTTTTTCTCTTCACAAATACATTCGAATGGACATTGTTGAAGATGGTGAAAAATAAAAAAAAGAATATAGAGAAGGAAATGAGAAACAGAATGTAATGAAAAGAAATGGTTGAGATGGTTTCATACATGTAAATACTCTGGAAATAACATGGAGTTATGGTTCTTAATGTCAAAAGGTTATGGCATGGCACGTTATTTCTATGGAGCCCTGGTTCTATAATTCTATTTCCGTATGGAACGAAATTGAATGTGCATCCGTTCTATGAAAAGTCGGTAGTTTTTTCTATATATTACTATGAAAGTAAATATTGGATACACTTGTATGGTAGAGTATTAAGTGGTTAGACCTATGTATTCGTTGGACTATAATTAAAGTTATAATATCATTATGTTTATATATGCACATGTTTCTCTCTCTTGCTGGCACATAATCAATAAAGTTATGTTTTTCTGTTGGTGCATAATCGGTAAATGTCATATTTTACCGTAACTTAATACCAACTCATTAGAGCTTGTTTGATGTAGTCTACGCATGAGAACGGAGCACAAAGCCACAAATGCTGCATAAGCAAGTTATATCTATAAGTGGGAGAGATTAAGGATCCTGAAGGACTCCCGAACACCATAGACATCACAATGTCATCTTTTTTTTTCCTCGACTCCTTCCACGCCTCTCACTACGACATGGCAGCAGCCGAAGCGGAAGTGGAGGAAGAAGAGAAGGAAGAGAAGACCGATTGATGATGGCGAGGAGGCCAAATCTGAGCACGAGTCCGCCTTGTCCACCAGCACTGATAACAGTAGCAGAGGAGTCAGTAGGAGCTTTGACTTCTGCACTTCTAGCACCAGGCTCAGAAGCGCTGTCACTTAGGCTAGATTACGGTAGTATAGTTGATGGGACAGAGTATCTCTCTGTAGAGATGCTAGATATCCAAATCCCTCCTATGGACGTGAATTTGAATGTCTTCCATCTATCACTTCTATAGATAGTAAGGTGCTTGCCTTTTGGAGTAAGCTAGAAAATATGATCTTAGGTAATCACATTCTGTAACATCTTCATGATCTAAGTAAGAACTCAACTCATTGTTGTTCAACTTATCTATGTGTTCGAACTCACAAGAAAAAGGCTAGAACTCGATAAAACCCCACGCTAAGTTTTAGCAAACACGAACTCGAAGATGAAGTTGCCGAGCCATAAGCAACATAGTAAAGAGAGTTGTCAAACTAAAAAATACACGCAATAGTTAGAGAGCCCAGAGGCGAAGGGAAACCTCATCCTTAACCCATCAGATGCGAAGACTTAGAACCGAGAAAAATAGTGCTCAAAGAGAGTGTTGCCTTCCCAAGCTTAGTTAAAGAGAATCATTGACTGCGACACCGGAGATTGGCAATCATTGTTCAAAAGTGTTTTTAAAATTCAAAACCACATGAGGGACTGGCAGTCCGTGCACAGTGTCATGCCACCACGCTTGCTTCGCCTTTAAAAGCAGGGGACTCAGCGACTACGCAAGTTAGAGTGGATTATGGATTTATGGGCATATGAGAATGAATCAAGTTTGTAATGAAGTAATATGTGATAGGGTTGGGATGGGAACAATTGAAGAACAACTTGTCCAACATTGGTTGAGATGATTCGGACACATGAAGCGAAGGTCTCCAGAAACACCAATGCATATAAGGTGAAACTTGAAAGATTGAAACATACCTAGAGACTTATCCATAAATAAAAGTGCATAAAAATTAGCAATCCAAGTGTCCAAACCATGACATATCTTTTTACCCTTTTATTCTTTTTTTTATATAAAAAAGGTTTGTGATTTTTATTGGGTTTCACTTCTAGCCTACCTCAACTCGTTTGAAACATAAAGGCTTTGTTGTTGTTGCCGTTATCGTATTCTCTACCTTAATACCTACTAGTTTTTGGACCAGTAGGTAGACATAGATCAATTGAAAAACTGCGCTAACAAGTGCAACATGGAAATTAAACCATTATAGCAACACTTTTTTCCAGACAATTTGAACCATTCTTTTTGTACGAGTTTTTAGAAAATGCCACGACGAGGCATTGCTAAGTAGAATCCGGCTACCCGTGTGATGTGCCTAACTATCGGTATTAATTCCATTAGCTAACTTCTACTGACTAGTGTACCTACTAGCATTGGCCCATGCATGTGATTCATGGCGCGCATCATCAAGTCTCATATAAGCTTTGACCCGCAGATTATACGTCTTCTTATCAAGGGAGCATTGGTTAAAGATTACGCAAACTACGAATATTAAAATACGCATCATCTATCATGATCGAGTTCGGGGCTTATTGAAACGGAGCTGATCACTTTACAACTGGGACATGTATATACAACTAACACTTGCGCGGGTAGATGGCTTGTTTACTTAGTAGTTAGATTGGTACAATAGGTTATATTTATCTAAAATATATTTCAATGTACATTCATCCAAACCCACCATAGTTGATGGTATAATTTTTTTATGTTTATATCCAATTGATGTGGGAATCTCTCGTCACTTAGAGCGGGCTGTTCTAGCTAACGCATTTGGGCAAGAGAGGAATCAAAATGGAAAAGAAATCGATTAATCTTTCTCTAACATTTACTACACACTTTATCACTATTTCTAGATTTGTAGTTAATATAGAGTTTTTATTATTTATTTTGAGTTTAAGTTACTTCAATTTTATTATTATAGTCAACGTGGACTCTCTTTTTATCTAATTTTTATAATTTGAACCAACCAACAATTATCGATGCAAATCTATTTTTTAATTAATGTGAAAATTCTAGTGTTTCAAATTAAAGTGGTGGTTTCGTTTAACTCATTACTCTTATTGGTCATAGCAAACTCTAAAATATATATAATCCAACATATTGCTCTTTTTATTCATGCATGTGTAAATATAGTATCATGAGGTATGCTCTATGTACCGCCCACGAAATTGGATAGCTAGATTTGGTTAATCTATAGGTATATTGGTACAAACGGTTATATTCAAGTGAGATATAAGCCACTAAAAAAATTAGTGTTTCAAGATGTACCATGAGCCACATGTCACTATTTATTTTTCTTGATCCGGTGGCTTAGTGACCTCTTAGCCCAAAAGGGTTAGAAGATAAGTGGGTTAGAGGATAAGTACTTATTCCTGGTGTACCATAGGTGTTCTTGTCACTTGTAGTGCCAAATCTTTAAGAGTCACTCTGGAGTGACATGTATCAATTAACTTATTTGAGATAAATTCAACTTAAAACATTGATATAAAGGTTTACTTTTTTCCTTTTTTAATTAATGTTGGATATTTTAGAGGTTAGCTCTACCGCACCCTTGCACTTTTGCCTGGAGAAATAAATTAATCTATTACCTTTAACCAATGTGCTTTAGAAGTCTTGCATTTTTTTTATTTTCTTGGTGCCTTTCGGAGCAACAATATTGAGCATTTGTTTCCTCTGATCCATATCACACTCACGTGTGCCTGCTCTCTGGAATTCTAATTTCTGAAGTATTCTTATGTACATTAGCTGTCCATGACACATGCACGGGCGATAAAGAAACCTCAGGTGTTTTGCAAATTCATCCAGTCAGCAATCTTGTAGCCTAGCTAGGCAGCATATATATACACACATTATTACCAGGCAAACTCCTTAATTGCCTACTTCCATTTTTTCATAGTTTATAATTGATCTCAACCAGTTTTCAAAGACAGAAAAAGGCAAGAAATTAAACTTATATCTTGTATGCCTCCAATCAGCTTTGCAAATTGGTAGCGGTAAGAGCATTATCCCCAACAACCCCTCTATATCTCTCTAAAATAATAAATAATATTTTACATAAAGGTATATAGGAATTGTTGAGATACTCTTAATCAAGGTGCTTAATTTGTATTGGGTGATCGATCGGATCCAGAAATCAGGGTGCTCGACCTCAATCAGCTAGCTGCAAGCTCAGATACTTACGTAAACCACTACTAGAGAAATGGCCTAATTTACCGATACATTATTACCGGTTGGATTAAAACCGGTATTGATAGTGCACCAGTATCGGTTCTTAGCAACAATACACATTCTAGACTTTCAGTTTCGGTTGGAGGCAACAATAAAGATACCTTTTGCAGGTGGATACAGGCCAGCTGGTGTGCGGACTCATCAGTACCAGTTTGTAATACGAACCCGTACTGATATGATCTCATTAGTACCGATTCGTATTACGAACCGTACTAAAGACTCGTTGCAGCAAATTTGAAAATAAATGCATATCCTACTCTAGTCAATACGCGTGGGTAGGTGGGTTGATTAGAAAGGTGAATGGAGAGTCATGTGGTGGCATGAGGTCCCAGGTTCCAGTTTTACGTTCGCCACATTTTTTTAAATATTTCGGTGGCTATAGTCCCGGTTGGGGGGAACCAGGACTAAAGCCCAGGCCTTTAGTCTCAAATTGCATGTCTCGGTTAGAGTAGTAGTGAACTGAATTCAGTTATTTTCGTAGTAGTGAACTGAATTGCATATCCCTGTTGAAGAAACCGGGACTAAAGTCTGTTTCTAACCGGGACTAAAAGCTAGTATTTCCATAGTAGTGAACTGTGGATTTACATGCGGTGGATGGGACCTGGCAACGATGTCATTTTGAGATTAATTTAGCGTTTGACCGCAATACAGGTTTCTTGAATAGTTCACTCTACGACGGAAAGAGCTTCATATGTCGATGATTTCAAATAGAAGTATTTACTAGTGTATTTGTTACAAACTTTCTATTAATCACAGGTTCACACTTATGTTTGGCTAGATCCTACTCCTTTTTATGCATTGTGTCCTGCACATTTGTGCAGATAATTTTAAAATTGCACAGACTCTTATTATTTTAAATTTGTATTTTTTTTATTATAGTTGATATGGAATCCGATTCTAGTTTAGCAGTGACTCCCTCTTCTTTTTATTTGTCGGCGTTGATTTTTGTACATGCCCTTTAACCATTCGTCTTATTAAAAAATTTAGTACAAATATGCCAAAATATAAGTCATGTTTAAAGTAGCTTCAATGAAAAAACAAAGAATAACAAAATAATTGAATAAGACGAATGGTCAAAGGCCATGTCTAAAAGTCACCCGTGACAAATAAAAAAATGGAGGAGTAAAATAGATTTATTTTTATTTTTTATTACAATTGATATAGACCTTTTTATTTTTAATCTAAATCGTTAGAATCTGAACCCACAGTGATCGATGGTGTAGATCTTTTTTCTTTTTGATTAATATAGAAATTTCTAGTATTTTAAGATTAATATGACGACTCTGTTTAACTCTGTCTTAATATAATAACGAGCAAGTTGGCCCGCGCGTTTGCGCGGATATATTTGTATCAACATAAAGAGTTTATCTCTAACTCATAATCTTTGTTAGAATAATCTCCAACTCATAATCTATCTCTAATATATCAGATCAGATTTAGAGCTTATCTCTAATGTATTAGATCAGCTTTAGTGGTTTATCTTTTTTATCCGATTTGGTGGACGACAATTGAACAGTTATTTGATTTGGTGGAGGATTTTCGGACGACGTGGCAGATCATGGTGGCTCTGTTTTTCTCTACTTATATCCTTACATGTATTGCATCATTATATCCGACGCTACCATTATATTTATTTTTTTATTATAGTTCTATAGGTACGTGAAGAGATAGATTAGTAAGGAAGTAGATGAGAAAATAATTCATCATCTCGGTGCTCACGACAAAAGGCACAGAAAAGATGAATAGAGAGAAGGAAAAGTTTGGTGAGAAATTAGTTACCCTTTTTACCTCCATCCCTGCCATGTTTTTATCGGATGATGAATTGTCCAAGAGCTAAGTTCTGTGCGGTTTTGCTTCATGTACTTTTTTTTTTTGGTAAAACCAATCTATAGCGTGCAGAACTCCGACGTACTGCTATTCAAGTTCCATTTTCATGAATTTCTTATCTGCTAGCGTGAGGGTGGTGTGCTTCTTCTTTGATTGCGCCTATACTTCGTAGATTGATATATACTTTTAGTGTCGTAGCCACCGTCGAGCCACTCGTCAGTGACGTCGATGACAGCGCTGGCTCAGCCGGTAAAGAGGCACTGGAGTTCACGTAGCCGGGGTCCCCTACACGGCGCGAATATATAAATACATATAACATATAGAGTTTATCTCTAACTCATAATCATTTTTAGGATAATCTGCAACTCATAATCATTCTCTAATATATTATATCAGATTTATAGTTTATCTCTAATATATTAGATCAGCTTGATCTAGATCTTTTCAATATATTTTTTTTGAGAATTAGATCTTTTCAATATTGACCGCTAGATTTACGTAATATTATCCATATTCAATGATGTAGATTTTTTCTTTTTTCTATGATTAACATGAGAAAATCTAGTATTTTTAATTAACGTGGGATTTTTTAGGATTTTAGGATTAATGTGGTGGCTCCGTTTAACTCTGCTTTATATATATAGTAGATAGATAGATAGATAGATAGATAGATAGATAGATAGATAATATAATATAATATAATAGATACCCTGTTCCCGGTTAATCATCCGTTTAATCGTAGGCTGTTCAAGGTTAGAATAGTGGTGTGTATCAGCCTTGAGCACATGTGATTCCAGCGGAAGGTTTAACTAACACGACGCCTTTGTAGCTGCTGCTAGTGGCGTACGTGCACGGGCCCACGCATATCCCAGTTGCATATATGCTGGAAGAATCGAATCTGGTTGTTGATGGACACAGTGCAGTAGTAGTAGGTGTTGTTTGCATGCACGAGGTTTCCAAAGAGAACAAGCAAACAGGGTGTTTGATCCTTCAGTGACCTGCAGAGTCCTGGAATGGAATTAGAGGTGCATTCGTCCGGTGGTTTGCTGCATTTCAGCAGTTTGGCAATTCTAGTTTAGGAGAAACTTTTCGTGGCTTTTTATAATTATTCTTTTATAATGTTTAAACCTCTCTTTAAAAACCCTCAAATTTTGCTACAGTAAAACGCTACGCTACGCTAAGCCAAAATGTGAAAGCTAATAGCAACTCCAATCGTCCATCTATATCTCCCCTCTAAAATACTATTAGCGTCCCCTCTATCCACCTCTCTAAAATTACTTCTCAACTTACATTATCCTCTAAAATATTACTTCTCTCCGGCAGCTCCTCTATATCTGCTACAATGTTATAGATGGCCACCTGAATTTGCTCTAAGGCCTTATAGCATGCGTGGTATGGCTCACACTAGTATTATACTAGGATCTTTTTGCCTTTTTGAAATGCATTTTTTCCTTGCAATAGATGATCTACAAACATCTCAGTTAAACTCCTCAATTCTTCTTTGATTTACCTTTGTTGACCGCATCAGCAGAGCTCCCAACGTCGTCGTGAATAGTCACTCAGTATGGGAGCCCAATACAAAAATCCCGTACGAACCTTACCTGATGCTACACAATTCCAGTCGAAGTAGGTAGCTGATTTTATGTTACCAAGGATTTTGTCAAAGTGGGACACATTGATTCTACGTCATTTTAGGTGTACTTGCACTTTGCGGAGGCACTGTTGCAGGTTTGCATCTGTAGTTCCATTGAACAACACATTTGTGTGTTATAAATTATAAAATATGCCACTACATCATTGACAATTTTTCAAAGCGTTAGGTACCACCTTCAAAAGCGAAAAAAGATCCAAAAAACTAAAAAAAACTGTCTTTTTAAAACGTAAATAAGTCGTTAAGCTGTTAATCCGTTAAGTTGTTAATCTGAAAAGAAAGGACCTAAATTACACTATACTTGTTTGGCCGATGATTCTCTTTGTCTCTTGCTTCAGTAAAATTTTAGCATTGGAATATCGCTGTGTTGTCACGATATTGTACGGGTTTTTTAAAAACTATAAGAATTGGTTGATTCAATAAATTTTCGCTGGTTTGCCTTTTTGAAATGCATTTTTTCCTTGCAATAGATGATCTACAAACATCTCAGTTAAACTCCTCAATTCTTCTTTGATTTACCTTTGTTGACCGCATCAGCAGAGCTCCCAACGTCGTCGTGAATAGTCACTCAGTATGGGAGCCCAATACAAAAATCCCGTACGAACCTTACCTGATGCTACACAATTCCAGTCGAAGTAGGTAGCTGATTTTATGTTACCAAGGATTTTGTCAAAGTGGGACACATTGTGATACGCCCCGTCGGGGTGATCCCGATGGAATGCCCGAGTCCCTGGTCGGAGACCCGAGGAATGGGAAGATGAGGATGCCGTCGGAGGGAGCTCCTCCTACCGGCAATGGCAAGGTAAATTGACTATGACGGAGCCACCGGCCGAAATCGACGGCGGCGCCTGAGTCTTAGTTTGGTGGCAGATAAGCTGTCTTTTCTGATCCTGCCTCTTCCTCTTTATTGATCGGTTCAACTGAACCTTAACAAGCTAACAAACAAACTAACAAAGATCCTACAAAAGTGGATCTCAACAATTGAATGAAAGTAAACCGAATGAAAGTAAATCCCTATCTAAAGTAGCTTCTTGCGCCTGACATAGACACGGTCAGGGCCCGGTCTAGTTACGGTCGCATCAATACTCCCCCCTGGAAAACAAGCTTGTCCTCAAACTTGAAGTCAGGATAGGAGCGCCGCAGGACAATGGCATCAACCCAAGTAGCTTCCTCTGAAGACTCGCCTTCCCACTGGACCAAAAACTGCCGGTGCCCCTTGAGGAAGCGTTGAGCCAGAAGATGGGCTGGCTGCGGCTAGTCTAGAGGATTGGTCGCGGCATCATGCCCCGGAAGTGCCGGCAATGAAGGGACCGACAATGGTGAACTTCCCCGGAAGGCCTTCAGCAAGGAAACATGGAAGATGTCGTGGATGCAAGCAGTGGATGGAAGCTCCAACCGATAGGCCACGGGTCCCACCCGAGCCAGCACCTTGTAGGGCCCATAGTAGCGGGGAGAGAGCTTGTGTTGTCCGGTGGGTCTGACAGAATGCTGGCGATGTGGTTGAAGCTTGAGCCACACCAAGGAGCCGACTGTGAAGGAGAGCTCGCGATGCCCCGTATCGTAACGCTGTTTCATCCTGTTCTGGGCTTGCAGTAAGTGATGCCTGGCCTGCGCCAAAAGGGCGTCCCGATCCACCAATTGGCAGTCCACCTTGTCAATGACCGTGGTCCCCTGAGCATAAGGTAGGAGCGACGGGGGAGGACGACCATAAACCAGCTCGAAAGGAGACATACGGAGGTTGGAATGGTAGGAGGTGTTGTAGCAGTACTCCGCCCAAGGGAGACACTGGACCCAAGTGTGGGGATTGTCAGCAGCCAAACACCTCAGGTACATCTCTATTGATCGGTTGACCACTTCCGTCTGACCGTCAGTTTGGGGATGGTATGCAGAAGAGGTCAGCAAACGGGTACCACAGCGTTTGAAAAGGTCCTGCCAAAAGGCACTAGTGAACACGGGGTCCCGGTCAGATACTATGGATTCAGGCATCCCATGAAGCCTCACGACGCGGTCGAAGAAGGTGTTGGCCACCACGGAAGCTGATGCTGGACGCTTGAGAGCGACGAAGTGGCCATATTTGGAGAGGCGATCAACGACCACCAATAGAGCCATCATACCTTGTGACTTCGGTAGGCCAATGATGAAATCCATAGAGATGTCGGCCCAAATGTGCTGTGGAACCGGTAGAGGCTGCAAAAGACCAGCAGGGGAGAGATGGCTAGCTTTGAACTGTTGGCATGTTGCACAAGAGCCCACATATTCTTCGACTGTGCTCCGCTGGTTGTCCCAAGTGAAATGCTGCTGGGTGCGTTTAAGGGTCTTGGTTATTCCTTCATGAGTAAGATCATGATAGGCCGCCACCATAGCCGTGGGGAGAGGAGACATGGAGGGGATGTACAGGCGACCATTTCTGAACAAAAGACCATCCTCTACTGACCAAACAGATTGGGTTTCTCCTTTGGTCGCTGAAGTCTCTGTAGCCAACTCTTGGTATCTCCGCTGGATTTCTGGATCTTGCCGCAGCACGGAGTACCACTCTTCCATCATCGGACTGGCAAGGGCAGAGAGAGTTGCGCATGATCCCTGTGGTTCAAAGGCCCGAGAGAGAGCATCAGTAGCCTGATTGGTGCGACCTTCCCGGTATTCCACAATGAAATCGAAGCCCATAAGCTTGCTGAGCCAGTGCTGCTGTGGGGGAGTCACCAGTGCCTGCTCCAGGAGGTACTTGAGGCTGGCATGGTCAGTGCGGACCACAAATGGTCGTCCCCATAGATAAGGTCGCCAATGGCGAATCGCCATGGAGAGATCAATGAGCTCCCGTTCATACGCCGCGAGACGCTCGTGCCTAGTGGCCAACTTGCGGCTGTAGAAGGCGATGGGGTGGCCCCCTTGCTGCAACACTGCACCGATGCTGGAGCTTGAAGCGTCGCACTCGATCACGAAGGTGAGGTTGAAATCTGGCATGGCCAACACCGGGGAGGTCTGCAGGGCCTGCTTGAGGGCTTGGAAGGACTGGTCGGCTGCCGTAGTCCACTGGAATTGACGTTGCCGCAACAGATCAATGAGGGGCACCGCCACTGTGGCATATTCCCGGATGAACCGGCGGTAGTAACCCACCAAGCCCAGGAAGCTGCGCACTACAGTGGTAGAACAGGGGATCTGCCAGTCGACGATGTCTTGGATCTTCTTAGGATTGGCGGCGACACCACTGCCAGAGATGACGTGTCCCAAGTAGTCCACTGCGGCTTGACCAAAAGCGCACTTGGAACGCTTAAGGTGGAGATGGTGGAGGCGTAGCCGATCCAGGACCAGGCGGAGGTGGTATAGGTGTTCTTCCAAGGATGTACTGTAGACAAGAATGTCGTTGAAGAAGACAAGTACAAATTTGCGGAGAAAATCCGATAGTACCTCATTCATTAATGCTTGAAAAGTAGACGGAGCGTTGCAAAGCCCGAAGGCCATGACCAGGGATTCGTAATGGCCGTGATGTGTGCGGAAGGCCGTCTTCTCGACATCTTCTTCCCTCATTCGGATTTGATGATACCCTGATCGGAGATCCAGCTTGGAGAATACCTTCGCACCATGCAACTCGTCCAAGAGTTCCTCAACTACAGGGATCGGGAACTTATCCTTTATAGTTTGTGCATTCAGCACTCTGTAGTCGACACAGAAGCGCCAGGTGCCATCTTCTTTGGGCGCCAACAGTACCGGCGATGAGAATGGGGAATGGCTGGGCCTGATGATCCCTTGTGACAGCATGGTAGCACATTGACTCTCTATCTCGTCCTTCTGACGGTAGGCATACCGATATGGACGAACTACCACTGGATTGGTGCCTTCTTTGAGGACAATGCGATGATCGCAGTCCCTTGTTGGTGGTAGGCCCTGGGGTTCTTTGAACAGATCTTCGAAGGATTCGATGAGGGTGGTTAGCTCAGGGTTGTCCTCTTCTAAACAGCACGCCTGTGAACGGAGAGCTTTGTTAGGCACACCATGGAGCTCCACCGTTCGACCTTCATGAGAAAATGTTAGTCGAAGGGAGTCGAAGTTGAACCTGACGTCGCCAAAAGGTCGGAGCCACTGGACGCCTAGCACGACATCAAACCCCTCCAGAGGAATAACCAGGAAGGAGGCTTGGAAGCAGTGCTCCCCAATGGTGAACTCTTGTTCCATGCGCCCCAAGCAGGGGAGTTGCGCGCCATTTGCCACTCGCACACTCTGACCTGTCGTGGGATGCTGGTTGAGGCCACTGCGCTGAACAGCGAAGCTTCCCAAGAAGTTATGCGTGCTGCCCGTATCCACTAGTGTGAGGAACTCATGTCCAGCGATATTCATCTTCACTTGCATCGTCGGTCCCCGAATGGGACCCCTTACAGCCAGGGCAGATAGTGCAGGTTGCTCCTCTGTCTGCTCTTACCTTCTTCCTCTTCTTCCTCGCTCACTACCTCCAAGTAAAATAACTTTTGGCAGCGATGGCCTCTGCTGTAAACCTCGTCACAGTTGTAGCAGAGTCCCTTGGCTCGACGTTCCTCCATTTCGTCGGTGCTCAGCCTTTTACGGTACGGAGAGGATCCCGCGGACGACACCTGAGACCCTTGGGGGGCTGCCCGTGGTGTCACGCCTGCTGGAGGGCCTTTGAGGGGTGGTCGTCGTGCGGCTGGTCGAAGGATTTACCCCCGCCTTGTGAGTCGCCGTCGAGGATGCCCAGGAACTGGCTCCGCGGAAGGTCCCGGAGCTCACTGGTGAGTTGGCCACTCACCTACTGAACACGGGTCTATTGCGACCCTGTTGTGGTCCAGCCTGCGCTGCCTTGGCGATCCATGCGTCCTCACGGAACTCGGCTTCTCGGGCCAATCCAATGGCCTCGGCCAGGTTCCTGCGTCTGTCCCGGCGGACATCAGCGGCCAAGGTGACCAACAGTCCCGCCGCGAACGTCTCCATTTGAGATTCCTTCTTCATCTTGGGAGCACGCGCAAGAAGGCGTTGGAACTCCCTTGCATACTCATCCACTCGCCGATCCTCTTGCTTCAGGTTCACCAGGTCGCCAAGGGGTCCTGCCGATGAATGGCGCGTGAACCTCTGGAGAAATGTCTCCACGAAGTCACTCCAAGTGATGGCCTCACCATCCTGCTCCCAGTTATCCATGACTTCCTGTGCCTCCCCCCGAAGATGGAGGCTGGCCATCTTCACGTACCCATGGCCGGGAATCTCGTGGGCGCGGGCGTAGCGCTCACACTGCCGTAGCCACAGTAGGGGATCTTCCGAACCGTCGTAGAGGTCGAGGTCGTAGCGAGGTGCTCGGGGCACCCACCGGACTTCCCCCGAGTGCATCTCCTGGTGAGTCTCCATCCTCCCGCGTTGTGCTGGAGCAGAGTAAGGCGCCAGAGGTCGGCGCCTATCCACGTTGCTGTCGCCATGTTGCTCGTCCTCCGGGTTGGGATCGGGAGCAGCCGGCCCCTTCTCTTGGCTTCGGACGAGACTGTCCACGATCTTCCGAAGATCCGCGATCGAGGCCCGCATCTCTTCCCGGAGCTCGCCGACCGCAGCTTCCACCGCCTGGAGCCGTGGGTTGCCGCCGACTTGTTGCGCTTCGCTGCCGGTCACCATGGCTCGGGAGGGTTCGCCTTTCCTCCGGCGAGGCCAAGGATCGGACGGCTCTGATACCAGTTGATACGCCCTGTCGGGGTGATCCCGATGGAACGCCCGAGTCCCTGGTCGGAGACCCGAGGAATGGGAAGATGAGGATGCCGTCGGAGGGAGCTCCTCCTACCGGCAATGGCGAGGTAGGTTGGCTATGACGGAGCCACCGGCCGGAATCGACGGCGGTGCCTGAGTCTTAGTTTGGTGGCAGATAAGCTGCCTTTTCTGATCCTGCCTCTTCCTCTTTATTGATCGGTTCAACTGAACCTTAACAAGCTAACAAACAAACTAACAAAGATCCTACAAAAGTGGATCTCAACAATTGAATGAAAGTAAATCCCTATCTAAAGTAGCTTCTTGCGCCTGACATAGACACGGTCAGGGCCCGATCTAGTTACGGTCGCATCACATTGATTCTACGTCATTTTAGGTGTACTTGCACTTTGCGGAGGCACTGTTGCAGGTTTGCATCTGTGGTTCTATTCAACAACACATTTGTGTGTTATAAATTATAACATATGCCACTGCATCATTGACAATTTTTCAAAGCGGTAGGTACCACCTTCAAAAGCGAAAAAACGGATCAAAAAAACTCAAAAAAACTGTCTTTTTAAAACGTAAATAAGTTGTTAAGCTGTTAATCCGTTAAGTTGTTAATCTGAAAAGAAAAGGACCTAAATTACACTATACTTGTTTGGCCTATGATTCTCTTTGTCTCTTGCTTCAGTAAAATTTTAGCATTGGAATATCGCTGTGTTGTCACGATATTGTACGGGTTTTTTAAAAACTATAAGAATTGGTTGATTCAATAAATTTTCGCTGGTTTTAAATTTCGGGTGTAGAGGAAAATCGGACAACAATTTCATGAACAATGGACCACAGGATAGTAATTAAAGAACGGGTATCATGAACAATTAACCACAGGATAGTGCCTTCGGTGCTACAACTGCCTATATATAGTATATAGTTGTATCACAAAACAAAAATTGCTATAAGATGCATGGTCTACATTTCGAGCATGTATTGCTTTCTTGGTGCGGCTATACATACAGGTCAGAAACTGTTTTTGGAGCACAGAAATTAAAACGTGTTAAAAGGGAAAATAGGGCCAACATGATTTTTTGTCGTATATTCATTGCTTTCTCTAATCATCAGACGAGTGAGACTTATTTATATAACTCTCAGACAATTTTTTTCTTTTCTCACATACCTAGATATTTTTTTGATCTTTTAAGTGTCCTATGGAGGTGCCTGATCTATATATGTCTCAGTCGTCTGATGTCAAGCTATTTTTTTTTCATTTAGTTGGGTGACAGAGTGACCCAATGTGCAGCAATGTTTATAACTATGGTGGATCCTATATTGCTAAATATGTTTTGTCTATCAGCATAGTTGTCTATCCCGTATATGAACAAAAAAAAATCAAGTCTCTTTTTAAATTAAATTAAAATTTATTATTTTAGTATAAACCACGTGTTGTAATACTTTGTAGCCATTTTTGTTGGATTTTAAATAGTTTTTCTTATAATTTGTAAAATAATTTCTTCATATTTTTTTGAACGTATTAAGATATCTTTTAAAGGTCATAACTTATTCATATTAAAATTTTCAGCAACTTTCAGCTAAATCAAAAGAGGTTGATAGATACAGCGCATTATTGGCACGCAAAACTTACCGTATATGCATCCACCCAAGAGAGCATGACCCTGCGGCAAAAATCTCAAGGGAAAAACATGAAGTCAAGGGATACCGTTAGGGCTGAACTTGAGCTTGAAGCTCGTGAGTTGCTCGGGCTTGGCTCGTTTACTAACGAGCACGAGCCGAGCCCAATTTCAAGCTCGTTGGTCTAACTGAGCCAACCCTGGTTCGGTCGGACTCGGCTCGTATATGACCCAATATACAAATTAGTATCTTCTATATTACATATATAATATGCGATCTTTTAGGCTTTTTTAGTGATTTAACAACATGTATGGTTCTATACTTTTATAAAATAGTTATAGTCATAATCTCTTCAACTTAATATGTCAATGATATCAGAGATCGCTCTTTTACACTTGTTATTTAACTTATTTTATCATATATGGTCTGACTTGCAAGCTAATAACGGGTCAAACCGAGCCAAGTTTCTAGTTCGGAGACCTTGGTTAGCTCGGCTTGGCTCGGCTCACTAGTGAACGAGCCGAGCGATGTTTCCACCCCTAGATACCATTCCATCCACCCACACGCCTGGCGTCGGCGCCCCTGAGCTGCGCGTGCGTGGTCGGACGCGGACCCGCAGCTGGCTCTACGCCTCCGCGACAACAAAGCCTGAGCCTAGATGCAGCGTGCGTGTAAGTGATCAGTGTACGGGTTTCCGTCGAAGTGCGCGACGTGGCGACGGTGGATCGATCCCATCTCGTGCTGCTGTGCGATGTCGCAATCGAGCTCCACCAAGTGCGCCGGGGCGCAGCGGCTCCACGTAGAAGTAGGGGTGTAAACGGTTCGGATATTTCTCGGACCAAACCGATCGAATTTGGATTTGGATAGAATCGGGTCAGATTTTTTCCAATATTTTTGGATTTGGTTTCAGTATCGGGTATTTTATTGCGGATACGGGACGATCAATACCGTCTGATCGGATAATTTTTTGGATATCCGGTTGAGGCCGACCCACCCTACAAGCAACATGCCAACTAGCCTAAGGCCCAATAGCCCAACTTGCATGAATTATGTAGATCTTTATTGATTTCTAGAATTAAATACACATGCTAGATCATTTTGTTTACTTGGTTTTTCCTATCTATGAATGTATCTATATGCCGCTATGTTTTGAAAATTAAAACTATTTGTTGGCTTATTAATATATGCCATTTTGTTAATATGACTTGAAATTATTTGTTGTCTAGCTATTTTTCATACTTTGATAAAAAAATTTGTAACAGTATTTGGTTCGATTCGTATGCGGTCCGTATTCGTGCCCGGCAATATCCGATCCCGTATTCGTATCCAAAATATCCGTAAAATATCCGTAACTGAATTCTATTCTTAAAAAAACATGCAGTTAAGGATATGATTTAGCCATTATCCGATCCGAACCGAACCATTTATGTGCCCTACCTAGAATCATCTGGTTTCCCTCGTTTTGCCTGGATTTCGTGTGGCAATGCGATGCCTGGGCGTCTGTGTGCGTTGTTGTAGTCTATCAGAAGATCGAACCTATACTGCGCAGTACATGATGAATACTACCTTCGGTCACAAAAACAAGCCGCCGTTGACTTTTGAACACGGCTTTGACTATTCGTCTTATTCAAAAAATTAGTGCAAACACGTAAATATAAATTATGTTTAAAGTGCCTTTAATAATAAAACAAATCATAAAAAAAAAATGATAATATACGTAGTTTTTTTGAATAAGATGAATGGTTAAAGGCGTGTCCAAAAGTTAACGGCAATATGTTTTTATGACCGGAGGGAGTATTATACTAATAATTTTGTAGAGAGCATTAGAATAGTTCAAGTAAGCTGTTGCATAGTTGATTAGGAGTAGGATGATACACGATTTTGATTGATATTAGGGTGCTTCAACCAAGGTGGTTTTTTTTTATATTTTGGTTGGTTGAAGTAGGATGGTACTCCTATATGCTGCCTAGATACAATGAAGCATGGTCGTGCGTACACATATTACTCGTGGTAATTAATCGATCGGCGATCAAGCAACTGGAAGAAAATTGGCTCATAACAAATTAATTAATTACAGAAAAATGGCTGTTTTGAACAAAAAAATTTTGACACAAAGATTGCCTTGACTTATTTGCGATCACGTGTGCTTCTAATTGAGAAAAGCTTTACCATGCACCGAGGAACCCAAAAAACTCTGAAATTCATCAATCTGTCGTACCATAGATTTGGACTATTAAAATTTTGAATTTAAAATTTTTGGTCATCAAATTTGATTTCTACTTTTTAAATTTGAATTTCATACTGAACCGTTCAAAATTGAATTCATCGGTCCCCATACCGGAGATTAGGATTCTTCATATTTTTAATTTCATTTTTTGTTTTCAAATTTGATTTATAGAATTTGAATTTGACTTTTTGACCGAACTGTTCAAATTTGAATTTGAAAATGTCAAATTTCTAATTTGATTTCTATAATTTAAAATGGAATCCCAATCTTCAGTACGGGAGATCGGTGAATTTTGATCCTTTGTTGTATGGATCACCTATTATGGAGATTAACTATTCAGATTAGCAAAATGGTCTAACCCCTCAGGGGTTCACGGGTGTATGGAAAATTTTCATTTGATTTTCGACATTCGTTTTGGATTCTCTTTGAGTTTAAATTATGAATGACAATGATTAGCTCTATGTAGCTTTTGTTACATTTTTCCTTTTACATGTACGAGAGGTTGTGAGGGAATAGAAATTATTTTTATATAAATACCATAGTCGACTTCGGCTTGATAACTTAAAAACATAGATATGCTGTGAAAACAAATTTATAGTCAAAGTTTTACATTGGAGACCACGTAAAAAACTTATATGTATTATATTTTAGGACGGAGAGAGTAATAAAGTCTTCTGAGTGGACACGTCAACGGGACAAGATTTAAAAAAAAGTCAACGGGGACAGCTGCGTTCCTATGGCATCCTAGCCGTCCGGCAAAGCCAGCCATTGATCCGTTCCAATAAAGCAGCGGAGAGTAAATGCCATTGTTCTTCTTTTGAAAAGGAAGCAAAAGGCCGGAGACTGTGGAAAGCGAAAGTCAGATTGGCTGCAAAACCCTACCCGTATTTTATAGCGCACACGTGCGCCCATTACGGTACTGCTCCCTCTGTTTTTTTTTGTTCGACGTCTTTGACTTTTTGACACATCTTTAACTACTTTTATGTTACTTCCTCCGTTTTTTTTTATAGGGCGTATTTTGTTTCGTTAGGACAAAGGTTTGACCAACAATTACTCCAATAATATGTCATTTATATGACACAAAATCATACTCATATGTAAGTACTTTTGAATACAAATCTACCAATATCAATCTTGTGTCATAAAAGTTATGTATTAATGGAGTAATTGTTGGTCAAACCTTTGTCCTAACGAAACAAAATACGCCCTATAAAAAAAACGGAGGGAGTAATAGCTAGTGGAAACCAAATTTAGGGTCTACTTATTTTTTTTTGTTTATCTCTTTATCTACTTTTTTAAAAAATTGTAAAGTCAAATATCTTAGTTTTTGTGATTCGGTTTTTTATCTCGAAACAATGTGTCAGACTTTGAACAAGTCAAACGAAACAAACATGACTTTCTAAATTATAGCAGGAAGCCCTCAAAGTCCAAATTATAAATAAATAAAAAGATAAACAAAATAACGGAGAAGTGATTATTATCAATGTGACAATGTCCCATAGCTGATTGCTACTCGCTATATGTTTCTTTCGTCTCATGTCAAGAATGAAATAAATTGTCTATCAAGAAAATGCTCTTATTTCAACTAGGAAATTGCTTACAGTAAAGTATATTTGAGCTGGACGGTTGAACGACTTTGAAATTGTTCATAGTAAGTGTTGTATATTTGGGCCGGACGTCCGCACGTACACATTTCACCCAAGTACTTTCTGCAAAATAAAAATAAAAAATTTTGTGGTTTCTCGAAAAAGAAAGTGAGTGAGTAATTTTCCCAACACAAATACTACTTTTTAGAAATGGACGAGGAGTTAATTTTTTGGTATTTTTCACGAGTTTTTCATAATTAAATTTTAACCCGGGGTTTTATCAAAATACTGGCTCCACAGGCTGCCCCTCAAGCCATGCAATAGTAGTCGTTTGCCCCTTGTTGCTTCTCTCTCTCAAGATGACAGTTGCATTATTGTCGTGTTGGTTTTGTGGTAGAGTTTTAGTGGGTGCCTAAACTGCAACAGCTAGATTTTTTAAAAGAAAAAGTAAAAGAACTAAGAAGCATACCATAAAGGTGGTTTTGCGGCTATTGTTTAGAAGTCCTTGAAGTGCAATACTAGTATTTTCAAAAAAAAAACAAGAATTAAGAAGAAAACTAAAAAGAAGGACACAAGCCAAGTGTAGGTGAGTGAGATTTGAACTCATGACCTTGTGATAGACATGAAAAACCAACTGCAACCAGGCTATCACACCTAATTTATCTGATTACCACTTGATTTTATAAAATATTATATGTGTGTGTGATGCCCTGTACAATGTTACCATAAAATTTTTGGGGTGTCCGTGTCCCAGCGTACCGGGCACCCTCTGGAAATGCCCCCCGCTCCTCTGCCACCATAAAACAGCAAATTTTTATTTAACCGGATCTATTCTGATTTAAGCTGGATCAGACGGGACCTTATTACCAGCTCAAAAATATCCATAAAAATATGTGCGTAGCGAGCGGGCAACACGTCGGCGCCACAGCAGCCGAACGCCGAGTAGTAGGCAGACCGAGGTGCCGGACCTGTACTTGTTGACTTGCTGTTTTGCGAGGTTTCCTCATCCGAGAGGGCAACCGGCGCCGCGAAGCCGGACCACAGACACAAGAGGCCAGGTTTGCGTTGCCGGCGCCAACAAAATCCCAGAGTGGGGGGCGACTGGAGAGAGAGATGCCCGCGGTCTCACGCCAAAGCGTGCGTGCGTGCGTGGCGCTGGCATCACCGCGCCATACAATGATGAGAAAGCTACTTCCGCAGTCAAGCAAAAAAAAAAATCTCCAAAATAAAGAGTATGGATGGTTGAACATGGGCGTGTTCGTGGTACGATCTGCCGAGTTAACTGAAGACAGGGCCGTATTAGTGCATTAATTCCAAGTAGTAAAGTGTGGCATCTCTCCTCCTACTGATGAGGCTTTTTTTATCTGACTTAGGCCTTGTTTGTTTCAGATTAACGTAGAGTTGTGTTTTACTGTAGCAAATTTGTGAGTCCCTCAAAACATGTTTTAACGAGTTCAAAAAATTATGAAAGAAATATTTTACAAACTTTAAGGAGTACTATTTAAAACCCCACAAGAATGGCTACAAAACATTACATCATTTGGCTTATACAAAAATAACAAATTTTCATTTAATTTAATTTAACCTGAAACAAACAAGGCCTTAATGACGGGTAGTTACTTTTAAGATTTATAGCACCCGTATGCTCAATTAATAACAAAAAATAAAAAAACAAAAACGCAAAAAATGGAAGTTGAAACAAAATATTTTAACTTAGCTAACCCAAAAAACTTGTGGAACAAATTTCTATCTAAAACAACAATCGATCAACAAAAAAATTGAAAAATAATGTAAGCATACATATCTAGGTTTTTTAATATAAAATAACTAAATTTTCATTATAAAAATAAGTGGAAATAGAATAGGTAAACCGGCAATATTGTCCATGTCAATTTCTAATCTATCTATAAGGTATGCCATGTTGAATGTATGATAAAGTAAAGGAGAGAGAGTATACATAGAAATTTATCTCATTTTCGATGCAACAGTCGACTCTACGCGAGAAACAGAAAAATTTTGTGTGTGAAAAAGATGTTTATAAAAAAGTCTACAATCATCACTACTATAATATAGGACTTGGTGGGGGGGGGGGGGGGGGGGGGGGGGGGGCGCCGGCAAAACCGCCCTGAATACAGCTATCATGGGGTTATTTGCGCCGGTTTCAATAATTCGTGAGACTGGTTACCCGGTTTTAAAGTCAGGGGGTTATGTGTGCCCGGATCGATACTTCGAGGGGTAAGTAGACTTTTTCCTTTAAGATCTCAATTAATAACAAAAAAATGCAAAAAAAAAACTGGAAGTTGAAACAAAATATCTTAACTTAGCTAACCTAAAAAACCTGCGGAACAAATTTTTATCTAAAACAACAATCGATCAACAAAAAAAAAATGAAAAATAATGTAAGCATACATATCTAGGTTTTTTAATATAAAATAACTAACTTTTCATTATAAAAATAAGTGGAAATAGACTAGATAAACCGGCAATATGGTCCATGTCAATTTCTAGTCTATCTATAAGGTATGCCGTGTTGAATATATGATAAAGTAGAGGAGAGAGAGCATACATACAAATTTATCTCATTTTCGATGCAGCAGTCGACTCTACGCGAGAAACAGAATAATTTTGTGTGTGAAAAAGATGTTTATATAAAAGTCTGCAATCATCTCTACTATTACATGGGACTTGGTGGGGGGCGAGGGATGCGCAGCCCCCCACCCCGGGTTTGAGGTCGACCCACGTCCATATGCAGGGGGGATTTTCCTCCCTTCTAAAAAAAATCTCTATGATTATATATATTATTCTTAGTGTTGTTTATATCTGATATGATATGGATGGCATTATAAACAGTAACTGTCTCTATCACGGTAGTTACCTTATAATTGGAATGATGTAGCCGTCGTACGGTATCGTGAATGCATTATATGTTGATTTTCCTTGCTTAAGAAAAGGTCAGTACCACATGGAGTTGGCAGCTGACTCCGATAAGATAAGGAGCCAGAAACATTTCGCATCCTTCGAAATTTGACCCATCCAGATTCCAGATAGTACGTATACCTTTGAACAATCACTTGATGGATCGACATGTCATCAGCACACAAGATATACCTCGGCTAGATGTTGCTTATCTTTTGGGTTTTATGTTAGATGGCATGCATGGGTATTTACGCCCGGCAAGACAGTTTGGCTTATGTCTTTTTTAGTTTTATAGTTTTACAACTTATCTGAACCAAATGTTCTGTTTTTTTCCAATGCTCTTAATGCCCAATCGATGCTTTTTCAACGCTCTTAACCTTCAAACATTCCCTCTCGAGTGTCTAGCATTTTAGCACAGCCGCACCCATATTAAACAGGTCACATACGAAACGGCTGGAGAAGAGTCTCGTAATGGCAACGAGCAAGGTGATCCACGCGTTTGCACGGCTAGATTTATGTTAAGATATAGATAATATATCAGATTAGATTTAGAGATTATCTCTAATATATATATTAGCTTCAATAGTTTGTTATAGAGGTTAATATTGACCGCTAGATTTACATAATAATATCCATATTTAACGATGTAGATTTTTTATTTTTCTATGATTAACGTGAGAATTTCTACTATTTTTTGATTAACGTGGGAATTTCTAGGATTTTAGGATTAATGTGGTGGCTCCGTTTAACTCTGTTTTATATAGATAGTAGATAGATAGATAGATGGATAGATAGATAGATATGGGATATGGCAATAGCCAATGGGACGACACCAGATTAATAGAATACGCATCTCATTTGCTCCATGATTTTCATATATGTAGACAGGGGCGGACGCAGCCAAAAATAATAGCAGGGGCTGAAGTTTAGCTGAAGGTACAAGTCTGAACTTTAGCCTCTTCTTCCTTCTATTATACACTAAAAATTATAGTTGTGTCTAAGGTGGGACTCCACTGTCATAAACAGCGTAGCTGGGGCTAGAGCCCCCCCAACGCGGTGCTAGATCCACCCGTCTGTAGGAACCCTAGCGTGTTCTTTGTTCCTCCCTTATCCTCCTCACCATCGCTGTTGCCTACGACTCCTGCTCGCAGCGGCAACAGTATTTCACGTTCTCCTGACATGCGACATATGCGTTGGCAAGTTATCGTTTTGAGAGACCAATGACCATGACTACTTAGGTTTGTAGGGCATCGCCAACCCATCCACAATGCCGTGAAGACCTCCATGGTATCAAGCACATGTGTGGAGGTCATCCACAACATCAAGTGCGATATCGCGCTCATGCGGTTGGGGTTCTACCAGCATGATATCGTATAGCCCATGCTACACATATGTACGCATGGCCCGTGCTATATGTATGTAGATCACCTACGGCGGCGCGAATGCGACACATCGTGACTACAACATGGTGGTGCCACTGCACTGAGCTGTCGACATCGTGAAGTGGTCGGCGTGCGCAGCGAGGTTGAGCGCCACCGTGGTGGGTGAGATTGACATTGCCTCCACCACCGTGCTGCGCTGATGTTGCCGTCGATGTCGTGCTGCATGACGTTACAGAGCAACTACATCATCATGGTGTGGTTGTTGTCGCTGGGCAGCGAGCAGAGCGCACCACACGATTGAGCAGAGTTGATTTTTTTCCGTTTAGTTCATTCGTTGGGAGCGTTCGAAACGGTAATCCTTTTTTAGTGTTTCTATTTCTAAAAGGACAACATGATTTTGAGAAAATTTCTTTTTTTTTCAAAAGTTAATCTAATTCACAATCTGGCATCATTTTTTTTTGACATTACTATTTTCCCCATTTCTGTTAACTTTCTTTCTTATTTGCCCCTTCCGTCAACCCCATTAGATTTGGCCATCAGAAAGCTCCATTACTGCCTAAAATACCCCTTTCGTAATTTTTGGATTTAAAACTTTGAAGCATTTTACCTCCTACATTTTAATTAGTAATTCAAATTTCTAGATTAATGTAAAATCATGTTCTACTTATTGTTCAAATTTCATAAGTTTCTATTTTTCTAGACCTTTTTATCTCTTTTTCGTAAGACATGATTGGCGTTGTTATTTTCTAAAAAGTAGATCACAAAAGAAAATAAAAATCCACTTCTAGTTTTCAGAACACATAATTTAAACCATAGAATTTTTCTCACAATTTTATGAATTTTCTACTATTAAAACAGTGGCAAAGAGGACATTTTATATGAGATTAATGGCAAAATGAAATTTTTTTCTTCCTTATTAACGTAACAAGGGCAAATAGTGAAGTTAGAAAAAAAATGATATACTGTGCATTAGACTAACTTGCAGATAAGGAATTCTCTACATGATTTTTGTATCCAGCCTTCTGAGCGCCCCGGAGTGACTCCAGAGGTGACCGAATTCGCTCCCGAAGAATCCTCCTAGCTCTCTAGCGTGGACCATAAGACTATAGTAGCAATAGTCGACACATGCAGCCAACCAAAAAGGGGACACTAAACATTTTTTTACTGTACTCCCTCCGTCCCAAATTATAGTTCGTTTGACTTTTCTGACACCAAGTTTGACCGGCTCGTCTTATTCAAAAAATTTCGGAATTATTATTTATTTTACTATGATTTTGTTTAGCATATAATATACTTTAAGTATGAGTTGGAATTTTTTGAATTTTTGCAAATTTTTTGAATAAGACGAGCCGGTCAAACTTAGTGTCAAAAAAGTCAAACGACCTATAATTTGGGACAGAGGGAGTATACCGTATTTGGCCGCCTCATCTTGGAGCGGTCAAAATTTGGCTTGCTGGGTGAGGATGATCAGACTTTACTATTGGAGACTATCATGGCATGCTCTAAAATGGCAACGGGGTTTGGTCCCTTTGTACATTGACTCGATGGGCATCTTAGTTTTGGATTATGATATTGCACTTGGTGTTGACCGATCAACGGTGAGTTTTGTCCTCTCCACTGGTCAATTTGATTGTCTGTCACTCTCTCTCTCTATTGCTCTCTTGTGGTGTGGAAGGACTTTGGTATTTGAGATTTGTAGTGTTTCTATGAAACCACAGAAGAATGCCATGAAGGTACGTTAGTGGCCATGTTCAATATATAGGATGAACAAAACTACGACCATCATCGGGATGATAGAAGTTTTTGATTATTTTGTGCCGAAAAACACGGAAATTTTTTTACTTTCCTTAGCATACCAAATCATTTATCAGTTGGCTTGGACTGCACACTTTCCAACACGACTCTCTGGCTCGTCTCGTCTCTTTTGGCTTGTTTCGTCTCCTCTCTGTTGGCTCCGTTTGATACTTCTTTTTGCGGCGCACAGGCAGCAACCAGCCAGCGAGGCGCGGTTGCTAATTCTTTTTTTTGCTACGAATCAACCGACCTGTGAAGCAATCAGCAGGTGAGGTATCAGGTTGATTCTTTTCTTCTTTTCTTTTTTGCTACGCTCAGGGGCAGCAGGCAAGGCGCGGTGGTTCGATCCACCGATCGGTTGATTCCGCAACTCGGAATCAACCAACTGAGCAAGCTCACGTCCTCTTCTAGAGATGTCGTGTGCTGTTTTAGCGGCATACATCTGGAGTTCTGGACTGGACCAAAACAGTTTAGGTTCCCGCCAGCTCAACTTTTGATGGAGGTCCTTCACTCCTCGGCCCTGGAGGCCTGGACCAGTTCAGCTCAACCGAGGCCAGGCGACATAAATCGATATTTATTTGTGCACGAACACCATGGACCATTTTTGGTAGGTTTTGACCAACTAACCCTGTGGATGATACTGGGCATATATGTCTCATGCTCGAGATACCCCGAAGATCTGAAACAAAATAGAAACCAGACAAGACATATCTGTTATAACTTCTTCCTATTCCCAAATCCCAATTCTCCTGATCTGTCATACATTGACCCAAGAATTATGAGCGAATTATGTTTTCTTGGATACAAGGAGGATGAGAAGAAAAGAAAATAGATTTCTCGATGCTTTAGAATCTAGCCATCCAGTGGGGGACGCATCTATTACTGGGACCTTGTGCTTTATGCAAACCTGCAAATGCAGCCCGATATTAAAGCAGCTCCTCAGAGTCTCCTCTCCTGTCCACCACAAAGAGTCTTTGATCATGTCCTGCAACGAGGAACCTTAGCACACAAGTACATTCTCATGTAACCAATCCCCAAATTATGATAAATATTAATTCCAAATGGCCATGTCATGCATATTAAATACTCGAGTCGCATTTCATTAACATGAGAAAATTCAATTTGCAAGTACAGCAAACTATTTGTTAACAGCTAAGCGTAGGTACAATCATGACAAAGTTAATGGTATCTCCCAACCATTAAGCCATATACGGACCAGAGACCAGTTGATCACATCAAATAGTTTTGTTCGCAATAAGAATCTATAAAAACTTGTAACTAGTATTACGGCCACATAAAAATTACTACTGCAGAACTCTTCATTACTATCGGTTCAAGATTGGTTGTACTGCTAGTTTTCAAACCGGCAGTGAATTAGCCACCATGATAACTCAATGTTATCTTGTCGGTTGGAAAGCCAATAGTAACAAATACTATACTATTGACATGCCCTGAACCGGCAGTGATAGTCCTTATATCACTACAATTTGATGCCATTAATCCACACATTAGCATATATATAGTATAACATGACATCATTTTATTGTTCATTTCAAACACAATAGTACATCATATATATCGGTTCAAGCATCATTTTACATCAACTAATAATAGAACTTCTACAGTACATCGAAATTCATTTTTGAACACAACGTGTGACAAATTGAAATTCAGATTGTTCATAATGATTTTCCATTATTTAAAAATGAACATAAGTATTTTGTGTAGTTTTGTTATAGTCATTCCCTTTATTGACCATCGGATGCTGCAGAGCGCCATCGTGGTTTCATATGACCAATTAATGTCAAAAGTTGTAGAGCCAGTCCACTCACATCGTCGCTTGGAATCCCTCACCGATGAATAATCTCCCCCTATTTATCAAATAGCAATGAAACTTAAAATCTTCGGTGACTTGTCCTCCGGCTCTGACATCACCTTGTCCTCCATAATGTTGTCCTCTTCCTCCTCCCCAGGTGACTTCTTTGGCTCCGACACAGAGAACGATCCCGTAACCGCTGCCTCCATGTAGGCGGGACTCTCCATGCAAGAAGGCTGCGGGGCGCCATTGTATTTTATCTGATTATCTTCATACGTTGGTGAGGTATGACATTTGAAATTTTCTTTTGTCTTATTGAACCTGGTTTTAAAAAAATCTTGAAGTGACATGAAAGCTTTTAAAAATGTTGGGAACTAAGCGAAACAATAAGATTCACTTCTATAAGTTTTGAAATTTGTCAAGTATTTTATTAGATAATCAGACACGTTTCGTTTCAAGAACAACATCTGATGTTCCTCTTAATTCCTAATATTTTTTTGAGACAAAATTCCTAATATCTTTAAAACTTTCATTAGTTGCTTTAAAAATATTTAAACTATAATCAATAAATTTAAAAAATATTTTTTCAAACATCATATCTCAGCGATATACAAAGACAATCAAATACACTGCATCTTAAGAACAACCCCTTTGTTTTTAGCTTGTTAGGCACACATGTGTGTGTTTATTTGAACTGTGTGCGTCTATCTTTGTATTGTCTCAAAAAAAGAAGTGGATTCTTGTTTGGTTCCATTTTGAGGATTTTGAGAATTAGATTTGAGATATTCAGTAAACAACTTGCAGAAGTTAAAACCTTTGCCTTCGAGAAATGATAGAGCCGCAAGCCATAAGCTCCTTGCGTTTGCCTGAGTTCTTGGCCGAATAGTACACCATCTAAAGGATAACCGGTAAGACGAATTTTGCGAGTTTGTCAAAACAGCCGCTTGGTTCATTTGACTTATTTTTAGAGTTGTGAGAAATGTATTTAAAACAAGAAAAAAATCTGACCAAAGAAGCTTAGATTTTCCAAACGGTAATAGTCCACAGATGAAATGTACGCCGAAACGACGAAACCGTTCTGAACACAGCACTCCCAGTCCCAGGTGCCAGGTTAACAGCAGGCAGAGGCAGCAGCACACTATCCTCTTCCGTACCGTCAACCACCAAGCCCACGGAGCAGGACAGCAGGACACCGTGCCATTGTGCAAACGCTGGTCTCGGACGGATCACTGGGGTGGTGTGGGGTGGCATGGCACGGTACGGCGCGAGCCCGCACATGCCACGCACGTGCCAGCCACCACGCAGAAGCACGGATCCAGCTATGTTGTACCGGAGTATTTTAATTTTTTTCCCCGAAAGCGGCGGGATTTTCTCTGGCACAGCACGATGCCGACGCGGCGGCGAGAGACCACTTGCGACGCGCGTGGGATACCACGGTACATCTGTACGTGCGTGCAACCACAGTAGCCACACGATGTACGCCGGTACAACGTACGGCGAGGGCGTAGGCGCGTAGCTCTACGTGCGTATATACGCAACGCATGCTAGCCAGCTAGCGAAGCAGAGAGGGCAGCAGCGGTTGAAGGCACAGAGGGAACCGGCTGATTCCTACAGAATAATTCGGTTATCGTTAGCGTTGTTGTCCGGAGCTAGGGCGCAGATTTTGGGTTACACTGGCCATTGGACGTCCGACGTTTATTTAAAGGGGATTGTCTATTGCACGGTCGCCTTTTTTTTAACCATTAATCGATTTTTTTGGACCGTTGGATGTCCCCCACTCTCTCTCTTACTTCCCCTTTTTTCCTCCCCTCCACCGCCCCTGACCCCGACGGCCCGCCCTTGCTCTGTGCTCCTCCTCCTCCTCCCCCGCCGCCTCCGCCGCCACCCGCGGCCGGCGCCTAGCCGCCCCGCCGCCCAACCTCCCCCTGCTGACGCTACCCCGCTCAACCTAACCCGACCGTCGCCTTCACCCCCCGCCGCCGCCGTCCCAACCGCCTTCCCCCCTGTCCCCGGCTCCGGCGCCTCCACCGCCGTCCTCACTCCATCCCCCACCAACCGCCGGGCCGCCGCCTCCCCCGGCCATCCCTCTAAGCCCGGTGGCACCCCGAACCCGAATCCCACCTAAACCCTAACACATCCATGGCGGCGCAGCGGCGGGAGAGGAGGAGGTCGCTGGAGGGGAGGAAGACGGCGGGCGGCGCTCGGGTAAGTGAGAAATCTCCTGAAATCCCCTCGGATTTCAGTCGACTGATGATTAGCATTTCCCTTATTCAAAATACCTGATGCAATTGCAGTTGGGTAATACGGAGTATGAACAAGTACAGGAGGGTTTTAGGCCCTGTATATTTGAGATTAAAGTTGAGTTGAATTTTACTGTACCAAATCTGTGACCCACTTGAAAGACATCGTAAAAAAATTTAAAAAAGTGTAAAAAAAAATATTTTAGAATTCTAAAAAGAACTATTTGAAACCCCCACAAAAATGACTACAAAATATTACATCATTTGGCTTATACAAAAAATGACAAATTTTCATGTAATTTAATTTAAAAATTAATCTGAAACAAACAAAGCCTTAGTGTTTTGCTGCTTTGCTTTAGTGGAGCGCAGTTTACTAATGCTAATCTATTAAGTTTTAGCTAATTACTAATGAATAATTGTCGGCTAATTAGTAACTACACGAGGCGATAGGTGGGGCTGAAGCCTCCCTTTGACTCACATGTGGTTTCGCCTCTGGCGGCAAGTTACAACATATCTTCACTTGCCAAGGTTTGCCAATCATCGGAGGTGATAGCCATGTGATATCCTTCTAACATACATGACATTTTAATAATAGGATTGTAGACATGACGTAATTATCTTTTTGGGGCGTTTTGTTTCTTTGGGACTGTTTGTTTAGAGATGTAATAACTTTTTAAAATTGTTTTGTTTGTAAGTTGGAGTCATCTGTGTCGTGTACTCGTATATATCCTCAGACATAGAAGCCAGATATTTATCCAATATCAAAAACTGTCACTTGACAACACTAATTGGCACAAGGTTTGGTGCTTGCTAGATTTAGAGCTCGTTTGAGAGGTTGAGTACCAGGTGGGATCCCTGCCCGTTCTTGGGTTTGAGCATCTCCATGGAAAGTTTCCCTACGTCTAACCTGTGAGCATTTATAAGACCACAGTGTGGGGTTTCTTTGTCCTTTTCCGTCGGGTATCCCCAGGAAAACACCCCCAAGCTCCCGACTCATGAAAATTCCCCCCTGTCTCACTCTCGCACTTGTATTCACCTCCGCTTGGAGGCTCCACCTGCCTCGCCTGTCCTCATCATTGCTCGCTGCCCCCACCTCCAATTCCTCAGTTGTCCCCGCCGGCCCAATCCCTGTCTCCGAGGCGTGGCCACGGCTTTGCTCCCACGATGGCATGGCGGTGACCTCCGGGGCAAAACACGACGCAACTCCCTCGACTGAGGCCTTGTTCTTTTTGGCGTAAAGTTGAGTTGAATTTTACTTAGCAAAATTTGTTATTTTCATATAGCATATATGTTATAATAATTTGTAACGATTTTTTCAAAACTTTTAGTGTTCATATCAAATATCTTAAAACTATTTTTTTATTATTTGTTTAGCCTCTTTAGACCCTTTTCGATGAGGCAACATATCTAGTGCTAATACTCATTGTGTGCTAACATGCTAACATCCAATCCAAGCCATCAAATCTATAAGAAACGGTTCAGATATGAAGAGGTGGAAGTCCTTTTTCCACTTAAAAAGGTAAGGAAGGCTATGTGAAAGCATTTAAGTGAGAAATTAGGTAATTAATGCAGTTTTCACCTCTCCATATCTGAACTGTTCCTTATAGATCTGATGGTTCGGATTGGATGTTAGTATGTTAGCAATCAATGAGCTATAGTAAAACTAAACTTTACTCAGCGCCAAAAAGAACAGGGCTGAACGGCGGCGTCGCGGTTTCTTTGAATTGTACGGTGGTGGGCTGGTGGCCATGGCAGGTGAAGGATCTGGGTGGAAAAAATGGGGAATGATTGGATTATGTCATTATGGTGGTGGTGGAGCACGAAGATAAAGAATAGGAAAGTTTTCACCGGGGAAAAGGAAATGATAAAAAAAAAATCCTACATGGGATTGTTCGCACCGAGGTTTTCTTCCCTACAGCATTAAACAAACCCTTACTGTACTTGCTAGTTGCTAGTCGTGGTCAGAGTTTAGAATCGACAAGATTGGCCCAAATGATGAGGCGATTGTGGTTCCCAGTCGCATACATCCTCTTCATTCAAGTCTATGATGTATGAAATATATTAGCTACGACAAAGAGTAAACTATCTTATCCATTCAAGAAAAATCAACTTACCAGCCAACGCGCGCCAAAAAAACAAGTGTGAGATTCACATTCGTCAGAATTGGCTGCTTCCAAACGTGGAGACGTCGATGTGATCTATGCTAACCACCAGCCTTTTGAATTTTGAGTTTTTGACCTGCGCATTTGAGATATTTTTCCTTTTCTTGTTTCACTTGGATCGGCTTGACTGCAGTGGAGACTAGCTGGGTTTTCGGTTTGCAACACGTGTGTTATAGTGGTTACCTGCTAAAAAATCTAATCGAGAGCGAGGGGATCAACTGTTATTTGATCCGACGTGCTCAGTTCAACATGTAAACTTTTTCTCCATGGAATGTTTCGGTTGAAAATAAGTGTATTTTTAGGCTTAGTTTACTTAAATAGATCATGACACACTTTTAGTTAATCAGCTAACTGGGCAGTACGAGTATAAATTAGACATACACATAATTACAACATGCATACCACTTGCATATATTTTTATGCACAAATTCCACGAGTCATGTTCAAATATGGTACTAGGATTTTTAAGATTTTAAAAAATAATCCTCATGTATATGGGCCTGGCCATGTACATGGCGCGATCAATTGAACTGAAGATTTCTTTGCAAAAGTCGATTGTAGACCACCTCAAGTTACTGTCCTACGGCACGCATCTCAAGACACATATACGCCGCTTAAATTGCCTTCATCGATCGGTGAGTATTGTTTGACCGTGCACCAGATGTGGTCCTGTTTTTTTTAATCGATGGAACTATTATTATCTTTTTGGCATCCATAATAGCTTATAAGAACATTACAACCAAGGTAGGCCCCACATCTAGTTTCAGAAATACTTTTCACGATAGATAAAGTCAATATTACCTCTAAGCTAAGACCTAGACCATAGCTAGCAATTTAACACTTGGCATGAGAGAGAATGCTTATTGCTTTAATTAGATACCCCTTTAGATAACATCATACACTTATTTTTTATAAACCAAACGATATAATACTCTGTAGACATTTTTGTGGGTTTTTAAAGAGATCTCTCTAAGAGTTCCTAAAATAATTTATTTTTTGAACTTTTCAAGACATTTCTAGAGGTGTTATACCTTTTTCATATTAAAATATTCGGCTACTTCGAAGCAAAATGAACAAGGCAGGGCAAGAACTTGTTTAGTGCGTCACAGTCATACAACCATCACTGATGAGCTTGACTTTACAAGTTTAAAATAGAGACCTTTTTTTTAAAAAAAAAACTTCGATCATTTTTACCAATTGTTCAAAATAAACTTATATACACAAGCTAAAGTTTTGTAGCTTAACCTCTGGCCATCTTTTTAAAGTAATTACATTGTGTACACGAAAAAAACATAATTATATGTTCATCTAGAAAATACTTTCAAAATATTACAGTATTATAGTTTAAGTGGATTTTATAAATATATTACAATTGAATTACAATTGGTGGCCACTATGCTATTATCTACTCCTTCACGAGTGAAGCAGACGCACCTAGGCGACATTGACCGGTCCATCAAAAGCCTTCTAAATTAGCTGCATCAAGATCACCACGTCCACCTCACACGAGTTCTTTAAACTAATCCGTTATATCGCACGCGTCGCCTTCGAAGCACCTGCAGCAATTCAATCGCCGCAATCAGATGCCAACCTGCCCAGTACAAGCCAGCGAGAAAGTGAGAGAAGCAAGTATAGGGGGATCACATCACCCGATCCCCGGGGACACCAACCTCTTTTGACGCCGAAGCCGAAACCGCCTCTAAAACCTGCACAAAACACCGCGAAATAAGAAGAAAAACCTCCGGAGTCCGTACGCCGTGACGGCGAGGTGGGAAAGGCGAGACGTTGAGAGCAACGCGTCTGGGAATCGCCGGCGGAGGCAGAGGCGAAGGCGAAAGCGTTGCAGGTAGACATGCTCATAGATATCTCGGTCCGACGTACCCGACCCAAAAAACTTAACTCGATCCCACCCAGTTTAGGTCAGGTCGGGCCTTAATTTGAAGCCCGACCATCTGGTCGTCAGGTTCGGTCGCGAAAAAATTGTAAAATTAGACGTGTGGGTTCGGATTTTCGGATTTCAGATCGGGTTTGGGCCCGGATTGTGACCCGGTGCACCGGGTCGGGTCGGGCTCGGGCTTGCTATTTTTTGGTCGAGTTTTGGGAAACCCGACCCTAACACGTCCGAATCCGACAGATGATCAGGTCTGGTTGCCTGATAGGTCAAAAGGGGCGGGGCCGTGTCGGGTTTAAAAAAAGAGTTTTAATATTTTTTTTCCTACTCTATATAATGTAACTAGTATTCCACGCAGAGAGATTGTTAATAGCAATGTATCATGTGTAATGATCAGGTCTAGTTGCGTGATAGTTCAAAAGGGGCGGGGACGTGTCGGGTTTAAAAAAAGAGTTTTAAATTTTTTTTTTCGTACTCTATATAATGTAACTAGTATTCCACGCAGAGAGATTGTTAATAGCAATGTATCATGTGTACGAAGGAATTCTCATGTACACACTATGCACAACAACTGAGAAAAGTTATAATTTTTTAAAAAAATTTATAGATGTACTTAGGAACTTATTATATCTATATTTCAAATTGTAAGTTCAAATTCATTCTATATCAAAAATTACAAAAGAAAAATCTGTTAATTTTAAACTATTATTTTTTTTAGAATTTTACCTTTTTATAACTATAGAATGAATTTGAACTTATACTTAAGCGAAGTAGCCAATGAAGTACATCTATAATTTTTAAATATTTTTTATAATTTCTTTAATTGATTTGGTTGATACATACGGTGCATACACAGGAAACATCATGATGCCCTACTTCATACGCTGCATCTGATTTGGATGAGCCGGAGACGTGTGGACGGCGACAGCTGGGCCTCGTACAACCACGGGCCAAACTCTCTCCGCCTGAGGTGAGTTGCCGTTGTTGGGCCCCTGAGGGGGCGATGCGCGGGCGCGGCCCACGCGGGTGACCCGCGCCGCTGTGATTCGTGGTCGAGGTAGCAGGGGCAACTAGCTTCGTCCAGTCGTTTCGATTCGAGATTTCAAGTCCCCATTTCGATTGAAATGGAAAGATGGGATGTGATAAGCAAGGATGGGACCAGCCTTCTCTTTTCTACCTTCTTTTTGCGCTTTGGAGGATGACAAGAAGATCACGAGATGGTTCAAGGCAGAGACGGGTCTCACGTTGGATGTTCCAACTAGGAGCTGGATGGGCCGAGTCGCACGAAAAGCGGCCCATCAGCGCCTTCCAGCAGCGAACGGCGTCGGCGAGCTCGTGGTCTCGTGGATGAGCTCGTGGTGCAACGGCGACGTCGAGGTCGCGGAGGCGACACCAACGGTGAGGTGAGCTCGTGAGGCGACGGCGGCACGAGCTCGTGCGGCGATGGCAGCGATCATGATGCTGAGGTTGACGACGAGAGCAAGAAGGCCATAGGGGGAGAGCGGCAGAGGTTGTGCTTCGTCCAATAGATGGAGACAACGGCGGAGGTTGTGCTTCGCCCATTCTATTGCACAAAGCTAGATTGGGAGGATATACACTCGATTTTGGTTTGAATATCATTGTGGTATGTATAAAAACATGTTTTTTTTCATATGGCAAGACATGGCTTTGCTTGCTCTAGTCAAACACGCGTAAACAATGTGAGGCATTTTAGTATACTCTTTGTGAAGCATGTTTTTCCTCGTATTAAACAGTGTTCTTGCTCTTGCGAAACATGGTATTTACTCTTGCAAGACATGATACACTACTCCGCATGAAATCATCAATACTTCGGCTTCGTACATTTTAGCTTAGTGTAGCGTAGCGTTTCAGCAAAATTTATCCTTTTTTACATAGCCAATTTGGTGTAATAATTTGTAATGATTTTTCTCAGGTTTTTAATAGTCCTCTTAAATATTCTAAAACTATTTTTTAATTATTTTTTTACAATATTTAAATATCTCTTTAAAGCTCTCAAATTTTACTAAAATGCTACGCTATGCTACGGTAAGCTGAAATGTATAAGGCCTTCGTTAATGTTTCATGAGGCAAAATTGATATTTCATCATAAAAAACCCATACTTCAATACTTCAATTGATGCCACATGCTCTCAAATCGAACATTCCATTTACAGCGCTGGACAAGGCCCTCTTTAATATGTCGTTCTAGTTTTTTTGTTTTGGTTGGAAAAGTTGATAACCTATAAAATGAGGTATGAAAAGGCTAGGGCTCTATTCTCTACAACTTATTTGACTTATCTGCTTATTTTCTTTAAAATATAATAATTTGGTTTTTTCAATCCGTCTTTTTTCTATCTTGAAACTGTGTCTAAAAACTCTCTAAAACAAGTCGAACAAAAGACCTAGTTCTTGACACCGTCTTGGTAATCTCTCAAGAAATAAATCAAATAAGTAAATAAGTCAAATAAGATAAGATATGGAGGACATGGCCTAAATAAATTATTACAAATATTTTTAAGGTTTTTAAGAAAAAACTGCAAAGTTCCAAAAACTATTTTGAAATGGCACATTGAATGGTCTATAAAAAATAAAAAAATTAAACCGAACAAGACTTAAAGTAAAGTAAAAAAATCATAGGGCCCAAATGCAAAACTGGTCAAAATCGCTCCGTTTCCAAATTTAGAGTTTATATCAAAATTTTGAACCGAATAATGATCGACATATCTACCAGAAATCCAACCGTGAAATTATTTCCATTTTAAATTTTAACCGATTTCTCCCGAATGTGTTCCTATCAAACCACTCCAACAATCAAGTAGTATATTGTGAACTCAGCCAATTGGTAGCACCATGAACAGTTGGGAATTGCACGAAAGGTGGCCCATCAGTAGCACCAGTATGCTTGGACCGTATTGCAATTCTCTCGCAGAAGAATTGTGATATGAAGATAAGTCAGCATAAACTGGACGATGTTTATTTCGGTCTCAACTTGTACGAGTGCTAGCATGGTCGACGCGTGCCATTAGTTTTGTAAGGCATAAGCACACGTGATTTTACAGTAGGAAAGTCAAGCGCGAGTGAAAAATAACAGCGGAAAATATAGGGGAGGCAGGAATTCAAACACTAGACAGTGCATGAAAGCTAGCGGCATTAGTTTCCTAAGGCACAAGCGCGTGTGATTTCGCGGGAGGAAAGTCAGGCGCCAGCAAAAAATAGCGGAAAATACAAGGGATGCATGGATTCGAAACGGGCACACAATGCATTAGAGGTAGCCCAGCTAGCCAGCTAGAAATTGCAGTAGGAACCATTTTATATGTTAAGTTTGGACGGATGGCTAGATTTTGTACTATTTGGTCATTCGGCGGGGATGAGCGACAGGGGTTATACAAGTGACATGGCCTCTCAGTGATTCAGAGCGGCCGCGGCCTTTGAAGATAACGTGGCCTAATAAGTAAACAACTGGTTAGGCCCTTATCATATAGAATTGTTATTTTATTTTTTATTCCAATTATTTCTTATTTTATTTTTAAAATTATTTTTAAATGCCTAAATCTATTTATGGGCCATTATCATGATATTTGGCTAAATTTTTTTATGTACATCTACATTAAATTATGGTTTTGTATGCTTTTAACTATAGTTATTTTTTTAAGATTATTTTTGTATTCCTATTATTTCTTAATTCATTCATAGAATTGTACATTTTTAATACTTAAATTCATTTATGGACCCCCATCATGATTTTTTTGTTGCATTGTTGATTTATTTATATTTTTTCGGTGCACGTTCTCTGCGCATGCATGGTTCCATTTTTCTGTTTTTAAAAAAATTGATTTTTTGTGACCTATAAAAAAGGAATTGAAAATTGGGAAAGTTTAATTTTAAATCTAAGATAAAAAAAAAGTAACTTTGTACGCACGTTCTTTTTACATGTTTATATTTTTCAAAGTTTTTTATTTATATTACTTAAATCATTTTGTAGAATTTAACATTTCTAATACCTAAATTTATTTATGAATCCTTATCATGAATTTTAGTTGCATTTTTTTATTTGTTTTGGATATTTCGCCTGTACGTTCTAGCATGGTTTCAATTTTTTAATTTCTTCAATTTTGTTTTTTTTGTGACCTCAAAAAAAGGAAAACAGGGGTAATTTTTTTAAAAAAATTAAGATAAAAATAACTTCATATGTATGTTCTTTTTTAAATGGTTCTATTTTTGAAGTGTTTGATTTTTTTTCTAGTTTTTTGACGTGTTGAAAGGAAAATAGAAAACAGAGAAATTGAAAGCTGGTTGTGGAGAGAGAGAGAGCGCGCTACAGAGGGATCTTGTGGGGGAGTGAGAGAGCTACAGAGCCGGAAAAATCCAAAGAAAATGAGAGCGAGGGCGGGACCCGAACCGCCAACCACTTGAACAATAGCTAGCTCTGATAACCAATTGGCCAAAGCATCCACCTTGTCACTTGCTACCACAAATTCTTTTATATATAGGATTATATGGACGGCCGGATCTTATGAACATGGCCATTCTATCAGAACAAACGGTCACGATTCCGCGCAATTTGGCTTACATAGAAACATAATAGGACTACGTGGCCTAACCTGGAGCCAGCGGGTTAAACCCTTTGTTACAGGAATTCTTTTCTACGGTATCCCGTCCGGATCCGTCCCCGCGCCTAGCGCCTAGCGCGCGCTCAAGGAGGAAGAAGGGACGAGGAAGAAGGAAGGAGGAGGAGGAAGGAGGAGCTTACCTCGCCGCCGGCGACGGCGAGGCCGCCGCCCATCGACCTCGCCGTCGCCGCTGTCGAGCTCGCCGCCGCCATTTCGGGTTAGGGAATATTTGGGTTCCTCGGGGTGTAGAGGGAGGTCGGGGAGGCGGCGGATCGGCGATGGGTGGGGTTCGTCGGGGGCGGCGGCGGAGGCGGCGGTGGCGCCGCCGGAGCTGGGGGAGGGGGCGAAGGCGGGTGGGCCGGCGGTGGAGGGGGGACCGCCCCTCACCCCCTCTGGTTAGGGTGGGCGACGACTGCCCGGCGGTGGGGGCAGGAGGGCGGAGCGACCAGTGGCGAGGGCGCCGCCGGCCGGGGCAGAGAAAGGAGGCGACGGGGGCGGCGGGGGTGTGTGGAGCAAGAGGCGAGGGCGCGAGGCGAGTGGCGAGTGGAGGGAAGGGGTCCCGTCGGGGTGGGCTCCCGACGGGATTCCGTGCGCTAGTCGTCCCCTTTGTCTATGGGTTGGAGCACTGTTTTCCTGCTCGGCTCGGCTCATCTTCGGCTGAACAGCTCGGTTTTTTCTCTTTGTTCTCTAGGTTTGTCTTCGGCTCGTTCCTTGGGAGCTCCCTTTCTTATCGCTAGCTTGGCCCGTTCTTCTTTTTCTCTTTGTGGCCTTTTTGCTTGGTGAAGGTCCACACGTGGCTCATCATCCTGTCTTTGGGCTGGCATAGTTTCGGTCTGGAGTCCGGGAACCCTTTTTCTAGGCTTGTGCTTTTTTTAATCCCCGGTGTGACACCAGTGATCCCCTCGAATCAAATACGGGTGGATAAGAGCGTCACCACCGCATCTATAACCACTGGGCTAGGCCCAGGTCATAATTAATCGTCGTATACTTTCGTTATTTACAGCCGTACAGCGTCTATTTTTTTCACCAAACAGTGTTAACCATAGTCACAAATCACAATCACAGTATTGATCATGCGACTTCTAATTACCCCGTGCGGCGCTGCATGGGACATCTGAGGGTGTGTTTGGTTACCTAAATGAGATGATTTCTGCATTGAATGGTACAAAATTACTTTTAATTCTTATGTTTGGTTGGGTGAACTGTATCAAATTATCCTGAACGGTGGGATAAAAAACATGAAATATTCTATCAATATGTTGTATGAATTCGTTTGCTCAATTTAGTTAAATGACAACGTACAAATTTCTCTCGTAGGCTCTTACTTCTTCTTAATTCATATTTTATTATACCAAAATTCAAATTGATTTCAATATTGAATTCGGTTTTGATTTGAAATCCGTTTTAAATTCTAAATCTGTTTTTAATTTTAAGATTTTGAATTTGAAAATACGTTTGAATTTAAAAAATTGATTTGAATTTTCATTACAAATTGAATATTGTATTTTAAAATCCAATTTGAGTTTTCAGACTAAAATTTCATTTTTTTAAAATTTGTCTTGATTTTAAATTTCAAATCGTTTTTTACTTGTTTACTGGTTTAGTGTCCATGGAGCGCCAGGGAAAGAGCCGGATTCTCGGATCGAACATTTCTGGGCCATCAATCCACTCGAAAAAACAACACGGCCGAATAGAACACTGCATATTGTTACTGTGCTTTATACCACAAGTGTAGAAGGCTCTACCGGCAGTATCAGGGTCCCTAGACTGTTGAACCTCCGCAGGAAGGTCATGCTCACAAAGTGGAACCGGAAACGGGGAGGAACGAACTGGAGCATCCTTACTCCTAGGGTAATCCGTATATTTGAGTCTTGCCTTCCCTTTATCAACATTATTTTCTACATTAAATTAAAAATATAAAGTCTCCATATAATTCAACATACTTTCTACCACCATTAAACTACACATATATACTACGGATTCATATTACAAGAATCAATAGTACAATAATAACCGCAAAACACAATCTAACCCTAACCCTAACCCTAAAGCAATCAAAAATGTGTCAAACATGGATCAATAAAACATTAATCGATAGGAGATCACCTGTCATGGTGGAGGAAAACTTTTCCCCACAACAAATCTCCCCGGATGGAGATCAAGTTCTTCTAGTGGACTAGGTGATTGCTTAGGGAAGAGGAGAGAAGGGAAAATGAGGAGGGAAGGGAGAGAGAAGGAAAGAGGAGCCCCCCGCGCGCCTCTGTATGGGGCCTTGACGCGCCAGGCGGGTTGGCGCGTCAAGGTGGGACCTACGCCTCTCCACGCTGGCGGCCATTGACCGGGGCTGCCTGCGTGGCACATCTGCCGCGCCATATGAAATGGCGCGTCAGGGTGCATGCGCCGCGCCATCTGCAATGGCGCGTCCAAAAGGGTTAGATTTGAAAAAAAAAATTCCGAGGGGTTAAAAATAAAAATATTTTTTAAAAAGGGTTAAAATATAAAATTTTTTGGCGGCTGCGGCACCGGCAAAAACGGTGGCGGCGAGCTCTGACGAAGTCTAGCGACGGTTGGTAGAGTAGATCAAGGATCGGGAGTCAGATAGGGGGCCTAGGAATAAGGGGCCTAAGGCTGTCTCCAACACTAATCCCTAGATTTGGTCCCCTAAAACCTCACATACATGCTTCCTTTAAAAAGATTCTCTCCTTATATTTCTTCCATCTCCAACAGCGTTCCTTATATGGAGTATTATATAGGGGAAGGAGAGAGAATCCCTACATATAAGAGAATGGAGAGAAATTCTCTATTTTAGGGAACGAAATAGAAAACGTTGTTGAAGCACATAGGGGAAGAATCCGTCTCCTATTTTGGGGTAGAGGGCGTTTTAGAGAAGCCTGTTGGAGACATCCTGAGAGAGGTTTAGGGGGGGGAGAGAGAGATTAGGAGGCAAATAGGGGCTCTCATAGGAATAAGGGGCCTGAGAGAGGTTCAGGGGGAGGAGAGAGAAATTAGGAGGCAAACAGGGGCTCTCCTAGAGTAAGTTCTTTCATATAAACTCTCAAATAATAGCTAGAGGGCTTGTTTAACGGGTCTTCTAGAGATGCTCTAATAACCTACTCCGTAATTCCATAAATCCTTAAATTAGATTACGGTTAGTTGCAATTAGAGCGCACATGTACTGATATTTTTACATTTTAAATAAGGAGGCAAAGTTAAATTGGTTAGTAAATACTCCCTCCGTTTTTTTATTTGACGCCTTTGACTTTTTGTACGTCTTTGACCATTCGTCTTATTCAAAAATTTCATGCAAAGATGTAAAAAAAGGACATATTTAAAGTATCTCTATTGATAAAACAAATCACGACAAAATAAATGATATTTACAAAAATAATTTGAATAAGACGAATGGTCAAAGGCGTGTCAAAAAGTCAAAGGCGTCAAATAAAAAAAAACGGAGGTAGTATAACTCTCTATTCCATTCTATAAGGCGTATTTTGACTTAAAAAAAGTTTTTGGAGACAGCTTTGATAGCTAGTTTCTCCTATTATATATTGTTGATTGCTATAATATTACACTATATTCAAAACAATTTGAAACACAAACATGTTGATATAACTTTGATATACTAAATATGCATATAATTTAACTAATTGTTGGTCAAAATTGAAAGCGTTTTGTCAGTGTATTTTCTGTCGCCGGACCAGAAAGATTTAAAGATTCGGCACGGGGGTAGCACTGTTGCGCCTCGATCTCCCAAGAACGACAAGAACACCAACGATATACCCAGGTTCGGGCCCCCGATGCGGGTAATAGCCCTACTCCTGTCTGAGCTCTCGCTCTATGTGTGTATTGCTCATCAATGAGATGAGGGAGGAAGGGATCCCCTTCCCTTGGTGGCTTGGTCCCCTTATATCATGGGGGGATAAGCCTAAGCCGTCGAGGAGAGAGAAGGGGGATACCAGTTGAATATTACACTCGTCGTACCGGCGTATACATATTTAAACATCGTGTTGTCATAGCCGCCTGCTACGCATGTCTCATAGCTTTGCCTCGAGTCCCGCTCCCGTCCCATCCGCTCTGACCCGGCGTGGGGGAGAGGGTGATGATGTCGTCGGGTGTGTCTCGCCTCTCGTCGCGTCCCGTCGGTGGCAGGTAGGGCCCGGAATCTCGCCAGCCCTGCCATCTGCTCAAGGGGTTGCCGATACGGCGCGGGGCGTGATCGCCCACCCGCTCATCCGGCACAGCGTGTCCTGACCTGTGCGGTGCTCGCCCGGCAGTCGCATGTCCTGGTCAGGGCGGTGCTCGCCCGACTGCCGTGTGTCCGGGGCGGTGCTCGCACGACCGCCGTGTGTCCTGGCCGGGGCGGTGCTCGCCCAGCGCCTCGTGTCCTGGTCGATCTCCCGGCACAGGGGCCTGGCGGCCCCTGCCAACCGAGAGCGCTACGCCTCGGGTCTAGTTCCGAGTGACGGGGCCCGCGTGCCCGCTAATCTACTCGGGACCAGATCCGGTCTTCTCGGTTCTCCTGGATGACTCGATCTTCTACTCCCCTCTGGACGAGGTGGAGAGGGTACCCCGGTATCCTTGGTATTGACACGTTTGACTTTTTAAAATCAAAATATGCCTTATAAAATGGAAAGAAGGAAATATACCATATGCTGCTCCAGTGTAGAACAACTCTTCCAGACTTCCATAGGGGTGCAAACAGATCGGATAGTGTATTTAGTATTTACCGTATTTGTATCCATATTTTTTAAGCGAACATAAATACGGATTCAGATATCTCCATATATGAATACAGATAATTCTAAATACGATTTTGGATATCCCCGAATACAAATAAAGTGTTAACTATTGTCCTTCCTGGATGTTTTCATCTCATTCCAATACAAATCAAGACCTCAACATCGAATACGGATACAAATAATGTGAATACGAATATCGTTTTTCCAAATATGGATAACATCGGATACAAATAATACCCACATCAGAATACGAATAATGCGGATATGAATAGCGGTTTTTTCGAATACGAATACCAGATAATGTGAATGATTCATATCCATTTTGCCGAGTGCAATCGATCCAATGAGTGATCGCTTTGTTAAAAAAATGAATGCTAATAGTAATATGAAAGGACATAGAATAGCGTTGTAATTTCAATTATACATATATTTCAAAATATGAAAGGCCCAAAAATTATATTGTAATTTCAATTTTTATTTATAATTCCTTTATATTACTTGAGAATTGAGATGAAATTGTTATTGTGGACAAGTTGTATTTAGATGCTACCGTTGGAAAAAAAATGTATTTGATGTTGACTTTGCAAAATTTTACTACTCTCTCTTAGTTCCAAATTATAGTTCATTGTTGACTTTTGATTCTCCGTTTTGACCATTTGTCTTATTCAAAAAATAAAATATACGTAAATATTATTTATTTTATTGTGATTTGTTTTATCATTAAACATACTTTAAGCATGACTTACATTTTTTCATGTTTGCACAATTTTTTTAATAAGACGAATGGGCAAAAGGTTTGTCGAAAAGTCAACAGTGAACTATAATTTGGAACGGAGGGAGTCTATTTTTATGTTGCCATTGCAAAATTTTAAAATCACACACCCAATTTCAAAAACCTACCCCCTCCAATGCTTCACCAACCAAATCGGATTAAACACTCTAGCTCTAGCTTCTCGGTAACGCTCCTGGGAGCTCTCGAAATTCAGTATTTCAACCATTCAGCCACAAACCAAACCATGTCTTATATAACAAGCCTACATAGTAATCGGTCGAGCTCGTCTGACAACTATATAACGACCAGCACACGTACAATCGCATGTCTGGTAAACAGGACGGTGAACCATTGGTCCATGGATAACAGAAAGTGCCACCATTCTAAGTGTGGCAACTGTGGCCTAAAAACAATAATAACGACCTGCACACACCATCCGCATAAATGGATGACAGAGTTAGCATCGTTAATAACCTTTTTAAAGCTCTTTGTGTTAAGATTTCAGTCAGTTAAACACGGGTCAAGAAGGGGCGAGAAGCACAAAAACTAGTACTGGTCAGCCATCAGTAATGCATTCTGTTGCAACAAAAAAGATACAGACAAGCTTCTACATCCATGGAGACCTGGTGATTGCAGCTTCAATCAAGTTGTACTTTATCCAACTGGCCAGTCATTTCATCGAACTGTTATATAAGATAACATTACATTATAGGCACAACCAAACACAAGATGCATACAAAGGAATAGAGAGAACTATTGAGAAAAAATGTTGAAAGAGCGTACCTTCAAAATCTGTCTCAAAAAGTAATCGCCATGGGTCTTGGTTGGCTTGGATTCAATAACATGAACAATGTCCTGCATGGATGGAAATTATTTAATAATCTGCAAGGACTACTGACAGGTAATAAGGTGTATCACACTTCTAATGCAGCAACTACATGGAAACGCAGTCAAAACAAAAGCTCCAAGAGATGCATACACGTGCGGACGCTGTGTCTTGCATGCAGAAACTTAAGAGCACACATAGAAGCATCTTATATTAAACCTCAAACACAAAGCTTAAAAAGCGAATCAGCATAAGATCAATCCAAGCACGCAGGAATAACTCTAAAACCTACTGTGTAAATATTCTTCTTCAAGCATTAAGTCACCTATAACCTCGACACTAAGGGCAGACACAATGTGAATCCGACTCAACTGTGACACCCCACAGTTGAGAAAAGTTGAATCAGGTGCTGTAGTGCGGCAAATTAATTTTTTACCCTCCTTCCATAGTTGTGCTCAGAGCGTTGGCGTGGGCTAAGGCTGCATGTGACACTAAACTCACCTTTGTGGTGCACAATGTTAATGGTGGCATATGTTGACCTCCACCATGATAATCGCCTTCTCACCATAGCCTGCCTCTAGGCCATCATTTGCGAGTAGCAGTCACAGGTCAGCGCAGATGTGCCGACAGGAGGGTGGAGACAGCGGTGAATGGAGATCACGGGAAATCTTTTGCCATCGCCAAAGTTAATGCAATTGCCAACAACAATAACGTCGATAAGTTCTGCATCACCGAGCATGCTACTTCTATCAAGTCCACCTAGCATGCTGCCTCACTCTCCCCTCAACGTCCAGCATTCCTAGTTTTTTTTACCAGTGTCTGACTCAAGAAACGTCCTTTTCTGGTGTCGCTTTCTCCAGTGCATAGCGCCGACCTTATGCACTCCCTCTCAATAGTTTGGTTTGGAGATACATTGCATAATGCTTTAAAAACTCTATAAACTAGCAAGCCAGCAGGAAAACCACGCGTAAATGAGAGGGCACACAAGTTTATTTTCGACAAAGATAAAAACGAAGCTAGTAGAGAATCAATCATGTTACCTCAGCAATATAGAAGTCATAGTCTGCACTGGATATGACCTTTCCATCACTGTCAATTGCATGCATTTTGTGCTTGTAAGCCATAAGGGTTGTCCTGTCCTCATATATCAGTTCACACTTATCATGAACAGGAACACCCAACATACTAGGCACTAACACTAAATATAAAAAAATAATCACACAGACCTTAGTGTGGCCTCATCCACTTCCAGTATTGGGCAAGTTTGCTAATGGTTATTGTGGAATACAGATTTAGATAGCTTCTGACACTTGAAATCAACTGCTGTTGTTTCACTTCATAAAGAAACATCTTCAACTGAAGTCGATAGGCATCCTGTTAAACAGTAAGTAGTTTAATTGGTTCATAAAGTAGAACATTATTTGTTGATACAAGTGATTGATATAAAATAAGATGAAAAATAAGCGAAACAACTTTTATATGTTTGTGTAAATTACAAGTGGATTACAGAAATCACCGAAATAGCAGATACTTGTATGAGCAGAATTTAATACTAAGGTTTAACAAGTAAAGGTACTCAAAGGCATAGTTCAGGTGTTTCATAAAATACCTACAACCCACAATAACCATGGTCTAACACCATTATACTGGAAAAATAAAATGCAATCTTCACCAATTTCTATTTCAAGTATACTTGTACCAGAAAATAAGTTCAGTATGCCATTAACCACCACAGGCTATACATCAAAATGCTTCTTAAATACTGTTGTTTGCACTAAGTATGCGACAGATTTTATTGTCGTACTGCCCAAGAAAAACAATAACAAAAACCTTGGCATTTCTGCTGCTTTCGAACTTTCAATACAATATGTTCCGCAAACACATATTAGTGAATAGAAGTATGGAACTAATGGTTTCCTTGAGATGATAAATGGGCAACATACATCTTACATTAACACACTATGATGCTTTAGTATATAGTAACAATTAAATACATAAAAAGAAGACCTGAAATCTTCAGATTCAATAATACCTTGTTGTAGTTTGTGAAGGGCTCTTCTTGAAGTGGAGGTGATGCAGTAATGAACTTGGGGCAGGCAAAGGAAAAGAGGTCATCATAAACAGAATATGCCTTATCATCATACCTATGCATCTTTTTCATTTTATCTCCATACTTTTCCTTCAGTTGAGTGCTAACATTTTCATCAATGAGCTTGTCCTGTGGGCACAATGAGAGGCAGATTGCCAATAGTGCATACATCTGCTCATTTTTCTTCACTAGCTGGTCATACTGAGGAGAATTATGGTGGTATTGCTTATACTTCAGTATATAAAGCAGAATTTTGTTGAATTCACGTATCGCACCAGCATACCTGGATCCACCAAGAAATATGGTGCATCAGCTAAAAGCTGTTCCAGCTTGGAACAGCTTGGACGATTTCAAGATGGTGCAAGTGCAATTTAATAGCAGGGCGACCTTTACTCCATTGGAACTCAAGCAGCAACATATTTTCATCATGTAAGCTATGCACGTGTCAACACAAATCTTCAAAAGAAAATTGCAAAGCAATTTGAATGCTTCAATTATCTTCGAAGGAAAAATAACAGTTAAGCACTTTGGAGGTATGCAAAGGGTGACAAAGGTTAATTGCCAATCACAGACCATTAAGTAGCAAAGGACAGCGCAAACATAAAGAAGATTAAAACAGGAGAGCAAACATAAATCCCAAAGAAGCACACTTTGATGCTAGACCCTACATGCATGCAACCAATAACATAAAAAAGATATGACTCATATGATACTAGCATAGGTTGTGTGCATCCTAGCTATGCAGGGGTCGGGAGTGGTCTTAGAGCAATTGTATCACCTTGATGTAATTGTCTACAATCAATAAAGCTTCCTTTGCAAAAAAATATATGATACTAACATGAAGGGTGAGAAATCAGAAAAACAGCAAAGGTTCACTAGAGCGCAGAAAAAAAAACTTAATATAGAAGATAAAAACATAACATAACCTTATTGATAAATAGTGGGAATGCTCAGGCAAGTTAGTCTCATGCTCACCTACGCATGAGGCTGGCAAACCAATAGTGGTAAATAGTGGAAATGTAGCTCCCAATCACAGTGGTGTACACACCCTGCTGGCTAATATCTATTGGCGCCAAGCACATGAGCCCAGTGTGGTAGTCCCCAAGCAGGCAATGAACCCTGAGCAACCTGGTCATGCTATAGTAACTCAGCATCTTCAATACATTGCTCCCGCCCTCATAGTCATACCCATCCGTTATTGTGAACTGCTCAAGCCCCTCCTTCTCCAGCTCCAGAATCTCTCCGATCATCGATTTCTCCACAAGTGCTTTCAAGTAATTGAGAACCCCATACACATTCCATACCTGTTAAATTACAACCAAGAAACAGTCAGGACACTATCTGCACAAAACCGATCAAAACCCCAGCTATATCGACCGAGAATTATCTCCACAAATTTGGACTAACTGGGAATTCAACAGAATAGGCTACAGAATGCAGTTGTGTAAAAAAAACTACAAAAACAGCAAAGTCTGTCCTTTACCCTACCGATACACAATCTAACGCAGAGGAAAACCACATAAAAATACCAAAATTAATGCATGTTAAAACAATTGCTGATTAAATCAGCAAAAAATGATAAACATGCCAAAAGGCAATCCACAATATACTAATGTCCAGGTCACGCGTACGGTATTCACTGAAACTAAACACACAAGTTCAAACATAAATCAAAACCAAGAAGCGTAGTGTGGGTAAACCAGGCATGGAAGATCAAACTGCAGAAGTAAATTCCAAACAGCATACTAATTGTCAAACCTAGTTCATATAGTTTTAAAAAAGTTATGAACTTCAACGGGGCATGCCATCGCAACATCTGCACATACTGAACAGCCACATATGCAAAATTCATTCATTACAAACAGCAACACCTTGTTTTCTATCAACAAATTGCTAGCGTAAGGCACCATCCACAGGTAGGATTATCCACTAGCCATTGGGCTGGGCAAGCCAATGCAATACAACGATCCTTCAATGGCAAGAAAATTCACACTTGTACTCATAATAAAATTTATTGTTCTTTAGAACCCAAAAAACAACACAAAGCCTGATTGATCCTAAAGCCTAAAGAGTTTTGCACGTCATCTGAAGAGAAGATAACAAAATGGTGGATAGAAAAATAGAATCAGGGAGAGTAGTAACTACCTTCTTGGTATTAAAGTCATCGACAGACCTGTGCAGAATTTCCTCGAACCTGCAGTGCAGATGAACAACATGTCAATACACCATAAAGCTCAGCAAGGGCATACTACATTGAACTTAGGCTACTGTTATACTTACAAGATTTTTCCCCCCTAAGATTGTGTGCGCGAAATAATGAAACGACATAATGTCTCAAAATAAGCATAAATAACATAGCAGAATAAGATAGGGTTCAAAGAGGACCAAGAGCTGGAACCTCACCCTTGGTGCGCCGCTCGTGTTGTATTTCGTGAAGGATTACGTGTGGGTTGCTGACCCTCAGTCCCCACTATCATCTTCACTTGGGACATAATCTGGATCATTGGTGTCATGATCCGAGCTTGTGTCGTCTTCATCATTTGAAAAATATTCATCGTGGTCGTCATCATCGTCGCCGCCGCCGCCGCCGCCGCCGTCGCCGCCTCCGTCCTCCTCCTCCTCCTCCTCATCGTTCTCATCATCAAGATGCTCCTCTTCGATATACTGAGCAAATAAGACAAGAACAATAGTGATGGGGATAACACCACCATCACCATCATCCACATCATTATCGCCACCAGCATCACGAACCAGATTTTCTTCATTCTGAATAATGCCTTGCAGGCACAATGGATGTGTTCTGATAAGCTCCCTTTTCTCGCAGAGACTCAGCAGAGGAAAACGAGAATATTCTAACAGCGCGTCATCAATTCTACCGTTTTCAGGAAGGATACCAAGAGGAAAGTTCTGTGCTATTATCTTTGATCTTCTTCTAAGTCTAGGAAGACCCTTGATCTCCCATATGAGGAAGGAGATCTGGGGGATCTTCTCGATGTCCGGTCTGTTAGGGTCATGCAAATGCTTAAGGTCCTTTTCCTGGTGGTTTTTCAAGTTCACCCGCATCTCTTGTCGTCTGTGTTCATCCTGGTATGAATAGAGCTCCCACCCGCCAAAGTTTCCTTCCTCTGATGCAGTATTATGAATCACTGCCATATCGAGATATTGCTGTGTCAATGCACAAGAGTAAGCATTAGAAGACCAAATAATAAACTATCATAAATGGCTCGACCACCAATGCAAACATCAACAAACAACAGAATGAATAGCCACTGACTTCTCTGGAGACCAATCTCCACGTGTAGTTGCCAAATGGTAACGCCCCATCATCAAGAATCGGACCATGGTCAAACATGAATATATGCCTATTGAATAGTAGAGCGAGGCCTTCGTGAAAATTAAGAAATCTCTCCCTTGGAAAAAAATGGTGGTGGGGGAGCAATGGAGACTCGCAGTTCGGCGACGGTTGCAAATCCATGTTGCCGCAACGAAGGAAAAGGCATATAGATTAAGAAAAGAGGAAAAGGAATCAAGCAGTAGCAGATAGGGAATAAAAAAGAATCAAAACAAACATCAGCAGGTAGGGAAAGGATGTACATCGAGCGCCGTTGCGCCGTTAAGTCCATACAGCTGAGCATACAGCTGGTCCATGATTGCTGAGGGGGCGGCGAAAACTCGAGGGGGGTGGCGATCCGGGGTCGGCGCGGTCGCGATGAACCGGCGGCGGCGGCGGCGGCGCTAACTGGAGTGGGGTCAGCGCGGTCGCGATGGAGGCGGCGGCGGCGGCGGCGGGTCGGTCGCCACTTGCAATAGAACGGCGCAAGTAGGGCGTTCGCGTCCGTCTCCGACTAAGGCCTACATTTCGGCTTACGCATCGCACTTCTTCTTAACAAGCCTGGGCTTTGCGGTGAAACGGAGGGAATGGCCTTTGCAGTGACGGGATTCTTCGTGATGGGCCATAATCTACAGTGCAAATGTGAAATGAATCAATTCGTTTCCAACGGACCTTGTGGGCTTCTCTTCCCAGTCCATACGCTCTTACCGCCCGTCTAAGGAATTTTCTCTGGTTAAAAAGAGATCAGTGTTGAATGATAAGTAAGTAAATATAAATAATTGCGTTTCTTTTAACTATTGCATGCAATCTCATACTATTTGACTGGACAAACCACCGGAATGTGTCAACTTAATTAGTCATTCAAGCATTTTTTTCGTCATAGTTTTTTTAATGGAAACTTAGATCGACGCGCAGTTTTCACTATCTTATTAGTTCCAGTTTTCAATATAGAACTGAAGATATAAAGATGCAAAGAGCATACAGTGGTGCCATATTTCATAAATGCATATAGAGGTGCCATATTTGACAAATTATTGTGTTGCTGAATTACTCTGCAGTTGATCTGTAATTACTAATTACCATGTATAGCTACTTTTTAGAAATGCTCATCACTTGATCACTTCATTGTATAAGTTTCTCATTTGAGATCAGTGTCACTTCTCATTTGTATGTATTCAAAATTAAATATGTAATGTATTCCAATTCAAAATTGACCCATTGTTATGTATTCAATTTGTGAATGAATATGTTCAAAGTTTGACATTTCTGAAGTGTATCCAAAAATGCATTTCTGAAGTGTATGCATTTCTGAATTGAATTGAACCTTGGTAGTGCACCAACCTAGAGGAAACCAAATTTACATGACAGAATTAATTTGAAGTGTATGCATGTCCACTATCCACTGTCCAGAAGCAACAAGGAGTTCTCACATTCACACGAATTAAATTTACATATTCTAGGCTCTGTTAGATGTGTATTGGGCTTGTGTATTGGGCTGTGTATATGGGCCTGGCCTGTCCCTTTTCTGTATTAGGATTTTTTAGCCTTTTCCTTTTATGCCCTTGTACTATGTATATATACTGGCCCTTTGGCCTCCATATGAATACAAGTGCTATTTCTAACATGGTATCAGAGCGGGTTCTAGGGTTACCTCTTGTTTCCCTAGCTGCCGCCGATCCTTCCTCTGCGTGTTGCACTTGCACTTAGCACGCACCACCACCACCGCCCCTGCTGCTCGTCTTAGCAGTTCGTCGTGGGCTTGTCGTCGTCGTCGCCTCGTTTCCAGGGACGTCGACTCTACCGTCTCTGCGCCGCCTTGGGTTGTCGCTGTTGGCCTCGTCCTGGTCACAGCCGCCTGCCACCGTCCCGATCTGGTCGTCGTTGGCCTTGTTCTGGCCGACGTCGTCTCGATCTCGTCTTCTCCACCGTGATCTGCTCGTCGGCGTCGCCCAGATCTGGCCGCCATTTGACCTTGATCTGGGCCGCCGCCTTTCCTCGGATTCCCTCCAGTCGCCGCCACTGGATCCGCCGTCACTGGCTTCCCGCGCCGGGGCTCCTCCTCAGCGCCGTCCGCCGCCGGCCCGCGCCCGCCGCCGGCCTCGCCGCCAGCCGCCCGCCGCCCGCCGCTGGCCCGCGCTCCTCGAAAGTTCTGTGCTATTATCTCTGATCTTCTTCTAAGTCTAGGAAGACCCTTGATCTCCCATATGAGGAAGGAGATCTGGGGGATCTTCTCGATGTCCGGTCTGTTAGGGTCATGCAAATGCTTAAGGTCCTTTTCCTGGTGGTTTTTCAAGTTCACCCGCATCTCTTGTCGTCTGTGTCCATTCTGGTATGAATAGACCCTCCACTTGCCAAAGTTTCCTTCCTCTGATGCAGTATTGTGAACCACTGCCATGTTGAGATATTGCTGTGTCAATACACAAGAGTAAACATTAGAAGACCAAATAATAAACTATCACAAATGGCTCGACCACCAATGCAAATATCAACAAACAACAGAATGAATAGTCACTAACTTCTCTGGAGACCAGTCTCCACGTGTAGTTGCCAAATGGTATCGCCCCATCATCAAGAACTGGACCATGGTCAAACATGAATATATGCCTATTGAATAGTAGAGCGAGACCTTCATGAATATTAAGAAATCTCTCCCTTGGAAAAAATGGTGGTGGGGGAGCAATGGAGACTCTCAGTTCGGCGACTGTTGCAAATCCATGCTGCCGCTCGCCCTGCAAACGAAGGAAAAAGCATATAGATTAAGAAAAGGGGAAAAGGAATCAAGCAGTAGCAGATAGGGAATCAAAAAGAATCAAAACAAACATCAGCAGGTAGGGAAAGGATGTACATCGAGCGCCGTTGCGCCGTTAAGTGCATATAGCTGAGCATACAGCTGCTCCATGATTGCTGAGGGGGCGGCGAAAACTCGAGGGGGGTGGCGATCCGAGGTCGGCGCGGTCGCGATGAACCGCCGGCGGCGCTAACTGGAGTGGGGTCAGCGCGGTCGCAATGGAGGCGACGGCGGCGTGTCGGTCGCCACTTGCAGTAGAGCGGCGTAGGTAGGGTTTCACCTGTTAAACAATACACACACCTGTTACTTTAAGACTGCTTATGTACACTAATATATATACACTAGGATGGTTATCACGCCCTCGGCGCGCCGTAACCAATGCGGCTGAGATTAATTACTGCGCTACGTATGTATCATGATTAAAACTCGTATGATAAACAATTAAAACACCATGGTGCTAGCTTTCCAGTTATGTTTGTAAGTACGTATTAGTTTCTTTTTGAGTTCACAGAACCATTTCCTTTCCTCTCTCTGAATGTTTGAATAAAAACTCACAATGTTTCAAATTGTAGTAAACAACAGCTATAGGTCGATATGGTAGAAAGTCAACAGATCACTAAGTGGTTGTAGGAGTTAAAACAACACATGCAACCTATCATGTTTTGAAAAACCAAACACAAACGAAGGGAAAAACAGCATGGGCGATCACCGTAAATGAGAAGAAACCAGATCAGCACTTTTCTATGGTGATCACCGTAAGGATTTATACCTGCGAAAAATCGACAAATTTCAGACGACATGAAAATAAATGTTCTATGCGTTAAACAAGAAATTAAGAGGAAAACCTTGCCACCAAGGGAGGCTGCGCACATTAACTAAACCATCAAGTGGCAAAGTGTAGGCAGATTAATATGACGGAAAAACGAAAAATTGGATTTCCCTACACATCATCTTAAGATCAACAACAATGTGTCTTGACGGACTAATTTTATGATTACCAGATTTAGTAAACAAAATAGAAAAGTGAATTAACTGTATCTTGATACATCTTCATACACCTCATCAGTTCATGGGGCTCCATAGGAATGGCATATAATTGCTCTTTCTTTTGCTATTGCTAGGCACCGAGGTGGTTAAATTAAACGTTGATAAAGAGGAGTCGTTATTGATGTGTCGCAAACATTTTAAATTCCAAAAGTGTCAAATATTTGATATTAAATTCTGCTGATGTAATGTGGACCAATATTTATGCATGAATCATATAGAGCACATCTAAAAATTGTGATTTTTTTGCGATAAAAAGTAGGTATAGTAAGACAAGGCAGAAAGCATTAAACCAAATGATATGATTGATCGGTAGCTTGAACTTACAGGCCTTGGATCTGTATAAAGTATCCAATTAATAGATGAATGTGTCTTCAACCTAAAAGAGGTAAGAGGTATACCGTAAAAATCAAGGAAAGAAAGATGTGTTCGCAGTAAAAGCCACTATGCCAGATCTCAGTGTATAGAAAATCTGAGAATCTTTTTAAACCAATGTACCGAATTATAGGAGACATGAGTAAAAGCAACTATGACAGATCCCAGTGTGTAGAAAATCTGAGGATCTTTTTAAACCAATGTACTGAATTATAGGAGACATGGCAAGAGAAACTATGAAAATTATGTTAACAGTGCGTATTCATGAGTAATGTTTAAAAAGATAAATATATAATGAGAAAACAAACATCTATAGTTATATATTAAACATGCAACAAAATCTTACTAAGGAAAGATGTCTTCTCACGGCATGGCAATAGAATAATGGTTATGAAAAGAAGGTAAGGTACAAATAAAGTACCATTCATGCCACTAAGATTGTGTTTCCTATCAATACTTGATGCGTCATCTATAGTAAAATCAGCTTACACAATGAAAGAAAAACTGACATTTAGAATTGTAGGCCGTTACGTGCATGACAGGTAATGACACTAAACAAATAACTAAAGAAATAAACTATAGCATGACTAATCAGTCAACGAAGTAAGCATGGAGTTTCAACAAAATCCGTCCTAGCATAGCAATACTTCATCTCAGAACCATACATTGACTAATCTGACAAATTATATAAAGTGTCTGGCTATCTTTGTTGCTACATGAAATACCTCATGATTCATGAGCCCATGCTTCGATAGTCCACACCGATTAGATAGATCACAAAGACATAGACATCAATCCTGCAAGGAAAAAAAAAGAACATATAAGATTCAGTAGTTGTCTCTATTGAAATGCAAACAGAACTGACTTGGCATGAAACAACAGGCAAAATAAACAGATGCTTCCACCTCCATGGCAATAAGTGTGCAAGCTAACATAACAGAAACAGTTTAACTATGCTGCCAACACTAAACTAAAAGAAACAACTTAATCAGCAGGTATGTGATCAATGTCTATACGGCCCAAGCAAGAATAAAATCAGAAACCAAGTCAATGTGGTGTTAATCAGTGCATTGGTCATTTTAAATAATCAGGAAAATTATTTCACATGTAACCTGAGAAAACTGAAAAGTGAGCCTCATTGCGTGTGTCACATTTTTACACTTTCGAAGCCCGTACATAAATTCCGTTGTAGAGGGCAATTAATACAAAACATTAAAAAACCACCATTGAACTGGGGTTAAGAATAAAAAAGAAATATAGAAATCAGAAGACAAAAGGCCTAGACAACACATACATACTCCTACATTCCATGAATGTATTTATAAAACCTTTAGTGGAGAGCATTTACAACTATGATGCCAACATGGAGAGCATTTATACCAGGTGTTGTCCACTCCTACGAACTTTCAGCCACTCAAATAACCTGGTTGATTTCTCCCTTTATGGTTGATGTTCACATCTCAAAGAAAAAAAGCAAAACTGGATGCTTCTGTTCTTATTCACATTGTCAAATTATTTTTTTATTTATGCTATTTCTTATTAGAAAGCTGCATCCATCAAAAAAAAATATCCTTCGAAATTTTAGTTGCCGTTATAAATTCAAACTTAGGTCTCTCATGATTTAGTGAGCAGCCCTTTTTGTTCATGCCCTGGCCTTTCTATTGCTTTGCGCCATTCCTCAGAAGAATTAATAAACCATGCCTCAGTTTCTGCTTACAAAATGTGCCAAAAGAAAGGCGAAATGAAGCATATTATTACTGCACTGTCTCAAATCAGGATTATTAGCAGGTAGATATATGTTTGTTTGCCTTAAACCAATTATTTACAATATCACCTAAATTTCAACAGTAAAGGGAGCACCTTCAGTTTTTTTTTAATTCAAACCATATTCAGATATTTCATCATAAAATAGGAGACCATGGCATGCTAAGCTCAACAACAGAAATAATAGCTAATGGCAGGTAAGGGTAACCAGCAACATAATAAAACATCTATTAATATCTTAGAAAGTTATGCAGGTATGCAACACATACAGTATGTCTCTATCCTTCAGTACTTTTACAGGTGAAGTCAGGTTTACTTGATCCACCCCAACTGCAAAAAAGGGAGGGGAAAATTCAATGCATTGCAATATGACAGAGCAACAAACAACTAAAAGAACAGCATAAAACATTGGAACATTTGTCTAACAGTAAGAAAACATGTCAGTGTATCTGAAGCTAACTATTTTGTTCCCTTATTATTTTAGAAAATTTTGCTTCCTTATTTGAAATGAGGATGGATTTATTTCCACACGAACAAAGTTACAAAATTGGGTTTAGTATACTTTATGCAAGGAACATGTGCCCCCCACCTGTTGCCACAGAATTGCCAGTTAGGCCATGCAATCAGGTCGATTAGTCTAATATAATCTGTACTGAGTGGGTGACTGAATCGTTCTGCTTACTGAACTTGCATAAATGTCTCATAGGTTATATGCTCTATGTCTTGGTTCATATATCGTAAAAAAGAAAGGAAAATGTAGAGGGTAAAAGGAGTAAATTATTCCTCCTCTTAAATCACGTTCCATAATGAAGAAAAAAATCTAACATAAAAAATTATAGCGTTCATAGTCATCAGAATTATAATGTGCCAGTATAGGTACATAAATACATTCTGCACAGTATTAATGTGGAACATCATTTATCAATCTTCGTTCAGTGGAAGTGTCATGGAATGATTTTACATTTTTACAACTATGCCTGGAAAAAGGTGATTTCATAAAACCAGCCTAACACTATGAATTTTCCATCATCAACCTAACGCTAAAAAGGCAATGAAATGAGGCATTCCGCAACCTCTTTCAGGAAATGCCAAAGCGCATGGTCTTCGAAATGGACAACCAATGCGAACTGTCCAAATCAGAAATATGAATAGCCATTCAGTTCAGGGAACGCTAGGAACGACTATCATCTTATAGCAGATAACTCCATCGTCCATGTGGCAGCACAAAAAATGCATGAATGCATAGGGCTCAAGACCATCGCACACAAAGAATGGAAGTAAAATATTCAGTTCATGTAGGTCAATCTAATTTCAGTCGAAAAGCAAACATGGAAAGTGTCACAGTTCATCAAATTTCGATGCCAACAAATCGTACATATACATGCCCAACACTATTTCGATGCATGTGCTAAAAGAACAATAAATCAATTGAGGCTCTAGGAGATCATAGGGAAAAAGACCCATCAGACAATCCTTTTAAACATGGAAGCAACACATTAACAAAATTTAATAATTTTAACAAAGCAGAAAAATATTTACCTGCAACTACTTTTGGTTATAGGTTTATGGACTTCGTTCTCACCGATCTAAAAGAAGGCAAGCAACAAAAAGAAAGCAAGCTTACAAAAAATGTTATGTGCAAAATTAATATTGCTTCTCTATAGTGATCTTGCAGGCCATACAAAATGGAAAAAATCAAGAAACCATGAGCCTCCTTTACATTTTCGCAGATAAAGAGCCAACACCTTGTATCAATCGATAACACAAACTTTCACATTCGACAGAACCCAGAGCGGGGTTATCACCTGAAAAAATCATACTATAGTCACTTTCAGCTGCCCACAAAAAAACAAACATAGACAAAAGATATCCTCATAATTAACACACAGGCATCTGAGGGAAGCCGGCATCGGCACAGGCTGGGGAGAGTGGAGACGGCGGCGAAGGTGTGAAGGCTGGATCTAGCCCAGAGGGCGCCGGATCTAGCCATGGCATGAGGGGCGCCGATGAGAGGAGAAGCGGCACCTATAGGGCAGAAGAGGCAGTGACGGCAGGGGAGAGGACACGGCGCTGGGCGGCGGCGGAGTCAGCGACGGCACAGATCTGCTGAGGCGCACGCGGGGGAGGAAACGTACTAAGCAGAGGTGGGAGTCGACGTGGCGGGGAACCGAGGCGGCAAGCAGGGTGAGAGGACGAACCGAAGCACGGCGACGGCAGGGGAGAGGACACAGCGGTGGGCGGCGGCGGAGTCAGCGACGGCATAGATCTGCTGAGGCGCACGCGGGGGCGGAAACGTACTAAGCAGAGGTGGGAGGCGGAGCCAAGGTGGCGGGGAACCGAGGCGGCAAGCAGGGTGAGAGGACGAACCGAAGCACGGCCACTGCGGTGAGGCGGCGACGGGAACCACGCGAGGCGAGCAGCACGGCGGCGATGGAACCCTAGGAAATCAAGCGGACAGGCTGAGGAGAGGGAGGCGCAGAGGAGAGGAAACCCGTGGCGAAGCCGAACGACGAGCAGGCGATGGGCGGTGAGACCGTTGGATTGGGGTAGCAGGCGCGATCAAGCGGTGGAAAAGAATGCAACGGCGTGAACGCGGCGGGAGGAAGGACACGTGGCGGCGGGGCGTTGCATTGCTAGCGCAATGTATAATAAGAAAATATTATAGATTTGGCTGTCCATTTTTCTCGAGGCAAGTCAAATCTTTGTACCAATTCAAATGATTTTTAAATCCTTTTGACATGACCTATTTTTAGCAAGGCAGTTGAAGTGTACAAACCAAATACACCCATACTGGATAGTATGACCTTGTTTTGTTTTCCAGCTTACGGTTGCTATAAATTTAAATCTTGAAAAGTTATGACCTCTTGAGAAAGGTCTCAGAGAGTTCAAAAATTTGAAAAACTATATGGTAACTCTAAGAAAAACTATTTAAAATCCCATAGAATTGTCTGTAAAATACTACATTGTTTAGCTTGTACAAAAATAACAAATTTTAATTTAATTTAATTTAAGCTGAAAAGAATGAGGCCTATGTTTGTGGTCCAAATCAAACGGTTGATGCCAATGTGCGAAATTTTTTTCCTTTCTTTTTTTGCAAATATAGGGGGTTGGCTTTGTGCTTTATGCAAAAATATGTACATGTTGCCAGTTAGAAGGGTGATTGCCCAATTAAGAGGTGATATGATCCTCCTTGACTAGCATCCAGTGAGAAGAGAAGATGCTAGGATGTTGGGCTCACGTGTTAAACGTATCATCCAATCATTGAGATGCAAGCATCAATCTGGCCCACATATCAGACCTGTCGTCCGATGGTTGGGCGATATATATCAACATGGAACCAGACATCGTTTATGTCCAACGGCCAGCCACTTATCGCCCAATGGTCGGGCAATAGGTGCCAATGGATTGATTGATTCACCCAACGGTCAGACATCGTTTATTAGATGATCGCTCTTCCAATCGGCAATGAACACCTATTTTTAAAAAGTGGATTGAAAATGTAGAAAAAAGATCAAAAAATAATGTATGTTGCTTTTAAATTGTTGGCCCAATAGACAAATATGCAATGCTGGTACGGCCCAACTGCGCAACTAATATGTTAAGAAAAAAGTTCATTTTCCCGTTTAAACTATTAACAGAGTTCGATTTTCCTCCTTGTACCATTCATAAGGGACAAACTATCCCCTGCTTTGAATCCACCTTGAGTTTGGATGGCGTGTTGTCTTAGTCAATAAGGTTTCCTAGGAAATAATTTTTAAAAAATAATAAATTCTACAAAATCATTGCAACCTCATAAAAATAAAATAAAATAAAATGTATACAGATTCATAGAAATAGATAAAAAGTCTAGTTATGCAATAAAAATATAGTGTTTGTGTGTAAACTTATATAAAAATATATTGGTGTTAGAGTGTATTTTTTTGTTAAATAAATCAAGTATCTAGAGAAAATTAGTTTGGTTTTTGAGAAAATTGGAGGAAACTCCATGTTTAGTACAACTTATTTTACTTATCTATTTATTTTCTTATATTCGTTTAAAAGACAAATAGTTTTTTTTCAATCCATCTTTTTTTCATCTCGAAGGTTTATCCAAAAGTTCTCTAAAACAAGTCAAATAAAGAGAGTCTGGTTCTCAATCTTGCGAAGCTCTCAAAGTTAGGAGATAAGTCAAATAAGTAAATAAGATAATATAGGGAGAACACGGCATAAGGAAAATAGAAGGATGCTAATTTGAACTTTGAATTTCAATTTGGAAATTAAAATAAAAAAATGAAACTAACACCCTTTCCTCGATGCACCGACGACATCATGCATCCTTCACCTTCCCATGAAATGCGTATGTTTCCTCGATGGTTGCATCGCCAAGCGTCATGCACTATCTTGGCCATGCACTAGTCGTCATTGCGTGTTGCCTCGATCGGCAGTGCGCTGGTTCTCATTGTCCACTGCTACCTCCATCCCAAAATAAGTGTCCTCTAAGATTGTTTTGGAAAAATTAAGGAGGAGTGTATGTAGTTGGGAATCTAGAGTACTTTATAGTGTGGGAGAGGAATATATGGGTACTTTATAGTGGTGGGAGAAGAATCTAGGGGTATTTATAGTGGTGGGAGAGAAATCTAGAGCTAGAAGAGCACTTTTTTTTTGGACAAATTTGAATCCTAGAAGAATACTTATTTTGGGACGGAGGGAGTACCAAATATTTGTCGTTGTCTTGCCGCCTCACCAAGAGTATTGGTTGTCGTCGTTCCACAAGCTGCTGCAGTGACGCCGTCCGCGCTCCACCACTAGCCATCGCCCCGGCTACATCACCGCCCGGAGCCGCGCATCTCCTCCAAATGGTTACACGTCACTCAGCGGCCTGTTTGGTTCCCAACTAATATTGCTACACCTAACATGAGACAAGTGTGATAAGCCATATATTTTGTGGCTAAGAATTTCAATGGCTAAAAAAAATATGGCAAGACACAGTTGTGACATGAACCAAACAATTATCGGAGAAACAGTGTCACGGTTAATATTAAACTAGCAATGTTAAACCGTAGACCAAACAAGACCTCTCAGGCGTCCTGCGCCACCGCCTCATTGGTCATGCGCCCAGCCCCTGCATTAGCCGCTGTCCCACCCCTCAGAACCGACGCCGTCTACCAGCACCGCCCACGGCTAGCGCGCTCCCTCCTTCCCCCACTTGGCTAAAATGGAGAAAATGGGATGATATGGGAAGCAGGGATTTGCTGCTTTTGCAATTTATTTCCTGCACTTCAATTATGATATGAAAAGGGGCGTTGAAATGTCTACCTAGCCCCATTTGCTTCTACGATAACCATAGACCTGACTTCTATGTCGAAGTTTAAATGAATAGCATGTCAACTATTTTTTTATAACTTCTATATCAGATCAATTTATGTTAAGTCCATCGCATTTATATTGCATAACACCATGTATGGTCCTGCTATTGCCAAATCAATATATATATGTGATTCATTTAGCAAAAGATCTGTCATATTTATGCGTTGTGTATGAATAATGAGGCTGGATGACATGAGCTAAGGTGCACGATCCAATTTTAGGCCTGATTTGTTTCAACTTAAATTAAATAAAATAGAAATTTATTGTTTTTGATAAGTTAAATTATGTAATACTTTAGAGCTATTTTTATGGGTTTTAAATAGTTTTTTAGAGTTTGTAAAATAATTGTTTCATAGTTTTTCAACTTTTTTATGACATCTTTCGAGAGGTCACAATTTTATCGGATTAAAGTTTTTAGCAACTTGCTGCTCAAACAAACAAGGGCTTAGACCATAGTTATTGATGATGCCCCTTTATGCCATATTCAAAGTGGTAGTTAGATCATCTCAAATGGTGTCATGTCAGCTGGCTATAAGGAGTATGTTTCATCTTTTTGTCTATGTGGAGGAGATAAGGAGAGGAGAGAGATAAAAGCTAACCGTTAACTAATAGTCCGTCTATAGCGGATTACATGGTGCATTGCATCTATTACATATGAGCCCATATTAAATTTAATAGCTAATAATATAGCTAATCCATTGAAAATGTTGTCTACAAGCTATCCATAGATGGCATGGAGTTTTCTTATAACTAATAGTTGGCTATATCATTGGAGATGTCCTCGTATATGTAGTGTCTTTTAAGATTTCGTTGCAACACATGACACCCTAGTTTTAAAAGAAAAGTAAGGCCCTGCTTGGCAATGCTGTTTTTTCTTACACTTGTAAAAATACACATTTGTATTTTCATGGGCACAAGAAACCACCGGATTTTTTTTGGCCTGCTTGGGAGGTGTATTTTTATACACATGTAAAAACTTACATATTGTTTGGGAATGAATTTCCCTCCATGGCCACTGTCCGCACACCCGCTTGGCCACGGCTCCCCAAGCAGAATCACCCGAGAGTTCGCTGTCAAAACTCAAAACACAGAAACACCCAGCAGAACCTGAGCACACGAATGACACGATCCATGTTCAGAGTAGCAAACCATAGACTTTGCAGTGGTGTATCATATGTGTTGCCCCTGAAGAAATATTTTCACGCTGCATTAATTCAGGACTAGAATAAATATAGAATCACAACAGCCGACAATTGGCATCCATGAACCGATCCATTAAAAACACATATTACTACTGGAACAAGGAACTACTGATATCGGATTCTACAGAAGAGCTCCTTGTAGTCCTTCGGTCTACCTTCATAGAAATGAGCATTATTTACCTTCATATAGCCTACCCAAGGAGTCATACAAAGGAAAGCTCTTGTTTTCATATCTCCTGAACTTAGAGTCCTCCTAGAAAATTATTTCAGCAATTACTTCTATGTCAAAAATTAACAAACATATAAAATAAAACTGTACTCTTACCCTAATTATTTCAGCCCATTTCTCAGGTGTGGTGTTAATCATCGATGCTTCATGATTTCAAGATATTCCACTACGCCTGCGAAGGTTTTTGATTGCTTTGTAATCTTTCTTTAGTATAGCCTCTTTGTCTTGAAGTTGACCTCTAGAAAACCCAGCTTCCGGAAATATCTTGTTGAATTCCTTCACAATTTTGTTCCAGCCTTCTGTGCACCATCCATTCTGACCACGATAGTGAGAAAGATTGTACTCAATGAGTACATCAACCAATCCCTTCTCGTATCTTGACGTCCACCTTGCTCTAGATGACATAATGCCTAAAACAAGGAAATAATGTGACTAACATACAAAATAAAGGATTAGCCTCATAAATACAAGAACAGTCCCAAAACAAGTTAAAATGAAAAAAAAAAGTACATAAATAGGTTAAAATGCATAGGTTTAGGTTTAACTTACAATCCAGGTGAACTAATTTCGTTCTCCTGTTCCTAACTTATCGCAACGAGCAGTGCTTCGCATTCTGGGCCGGGCCTTAGTCTAGCGCTGGATGCGGTCCATTTTAAGGAGGGTTTGGTTAAATCACTCGGCTGCCCGAGTGGTTCCCCCTGAGAGGCTTGCGTTAGGCGCCGACTGCCGGTCTAGGAGCGGGTGGCTCTAACAACTCAAAGATAAGAAATGTTGCGGATTCAAAATTGGAGCAAAGACAAAGACATCAAGATTACCCAAAAGATTTTCATTGAAAAGGCATTTAGGCCTATTTACATTTCTCCGCGGCGCAGCACGTTGAGCTAAGGCTCGTCGCTGGCTCGCGGAGGAGCAAAAGAAAAAGCCCTCCGGCGGAAGGACTTCAGAACCACCCGTCGGCGAGAAGAGCCGCGGCCAGTGCGTCCCTAAGTGGGATGCGCACTTTGTAGAGCTGCAGGAATCCACGGATCAGAACCCTAATGGATTCTTCCGCGCGGATCTCTGCGGTGACCTGGGCGTAGTCTTTCCAGAACTGGTCCATGGCCGCTTTGGCGGCAGCCTGCGCTTCGGCCTCGGCGGCAGCTTCAGCAACCCACTCATCCACCTCCTCAGCAAAGTTCGCCATCGCTCGAAAAAGGGGGAGGGTGGAGGTTTCTGGGTGTTACCGAAAGGACGAAGACTCTAAAACTCGAAAGCTGGTGGTGAAGCAATACTCCGCCCCCGGGATTTCTTTTATACACAGAGGAAGTTCAAGGGTCGCGCCTTGTAATCCGTTTCAAACACAGTAAAACCATCATAGCGATGGGACGGAAGTGGATACGAATACGGTTTCCCACGGAAACGCGTGTCCCTCCGGCTGTGTGAGAAAAGGACGCGAAAACGCTTCGCCTCCCCCTAATTGGGCTTGGGCTAAAACTGCAAAGGGCAACCTCCTTAACAGGCTTTCTTAACACGCCGCTAACGGTGGCAATGTGTTAAAATCGAGCCTAATTCGGCCTCGGTACACCCTGGAGGGCATACGACCGGAAGCGCCAAAATTAAAAGTATTTCACGACATACCCCATGCTGGGTCACTAGCCAACTTCGCATGCTCGAGGTTGGGTGTTGGTGAAATTTGGGTTCAATTTCTTGAGATATGCCTTTATAAGGTCGCCAGTTGCACGCCACAACCCGGGTACAAATATCTCTCGGTAAAATTGCATCCAATCGGTACGCCTTGAGGGGCCTATGCTGATCCCTTCCCTGGTTGGGACAGGTACCACTCGGCTGAAAGGTGTGCCCCATGCTGGGCCAAGTGCTGGCTCTTACAAGCTAAGGTCAGGCGTCTGACGCTGATATCCTTTGCAACGCTAAAATTACGGCATGCTGCAAGTCAGAAGTCGTAACGGCGTGGCTTAAGGCACGCCCCATGATGGGCCGACTGCTGCTTTTGCATTGCAAGAGTGGGTGTCAAGTAGCCAAATCCATCTGTTGAGGTGATACGCCCAACGGGCCGAGTAAGCTGGAGTTTGGTACTACCAACCCAGGCATTGCTTTAACACAAAAATTTAAGATTTCTTGAGTTCTTTACAATCTCTCTCAGATTACAGGGACAAACAAGCGAACCAGTGGGTAGGGCATATGACTCGATTGCAAAGCACTCGGGGCTACTGCGGACTACATGGGCCTCAGGTATCCTCATGAAGGGCCCATGAGGTAGCAAACGGGGGCGGCCCAAGGAGGCTAATTGAGTCGGCAGCCGGTCGGACAACTCTGGACTTGGGCGCCAAGGAAAGGATAAAGAAGGAAGCATATCCCGAATAGGAAAGATGAATCTGTAAGCCCGGAAATTGGACATATTTGGTAAGGAGGGCTATAGATAGAATTTATCGCCTTGTATTCTACCCGGACTCAACTTTGTAACCGACTAAGCTTGATCTTGTAACCCTACCCCCCTCCACTATATAAAGGCGGGTAGGGGTCCCTAGAAACAGACACAGTGCATAGCATCATCTTGCATCCCGCATCTTGATCCACCATATAATCCCAGAACACAGGAAGTAGGGTATTACCTCCTCCGTTGAGGACCTGAACCTGTATAACCCTGTCTTGTGTTACCATTTGATTTAGTTCTTGATTAGCGTCCCCTCGTACAAATTCATTGCCGGCGGTGACCCCCCAGTTAGTCACCTGTCGACACTGCTCGTTGAATTCTTCGTCTTCCCCGCTTGACTCCACCTCGGAGCCATCGAGAGAGCACTCAATCTCCATGCGGCGCTTGATGTCCTTCACATGTTGAAGAGTCTTCTTGGAGCGACGCGAGATCTTCTTGTAGTTCTTCTGCCCAAGACAGAAGATGGCTCGAAGGGCATTGAGAATGCCGGAGGAGCTAGAAGTGGAAGGAGTGGTGGTAGAGGAAGCTGGCTTATGAGGAACTTTGCGGCCAGAGGTGATGGTCCTAATTCTCAGCCCGGTATGCTTTTCCTCCTTCAAAAACTGCAGCTTCGTCACTGTTTCAATCATCTTCATAATAAATGGTGCATAGGGACAGCATCTGATCGGTGAGATAGAAGTGATGCGAATCTCTTCCCAAATAAAGTCGAAGACATTGAATGGCTTTGCACTGGGCCTGACCTTGAGCATAAGATTCCTTTAATGCCCAGAGACATTGCTCGCATCTCCACCCCTTGGAGTCATGGTTTTCCTGAATAGCCTGTTCAAGTAGTTATAGTAGGGTTTCATGTCCACAGTGGTGCCGTACTTGATGTTCATTTGATCATCATACATAATCTCCATCCTTTCAGAAACTATGACCTCCTCATTGTGAAGCTTGTATCCAATGTCTAGATCCTCCCTAGTGAATCTCATAATAGCCCCAAATCTTTTGTATGACACGGAGTACCATTCTCCTTCAGTCATCCAACTGACAGTCCCAGCTTCATCGCCCTTGCAGTAATAAGTCGCATAGAATTGTGCAATGATTTCCTTGCACCAGTCATACTTCAGACCCATGATCCTTCGCAGTCCAAGCTCTTCGTATGCATCGATGATGTTGTCGAAAGTGGGGTCATTCACCCTAGACATGTGACTCCAGTCAACCCACTGCATATCAGTAATCGGAGTCTTCTTCGACAAGATGACTATGGCATAAAAGTCAGAATTGAATTTAGACCAAAAGCGCTTATCCACGCCCACTTGATTGTACTTAGCTGGCTCCTCCATACGCTTCTTCCTCACTCTCTCTCCGGCCTTGGAATAGTCGATCGCCCTCCTTGGAGCATCATTGTGCTGAAGAGGAGCATGCATAGAGAGGTCCGATAAGCCCTCCTGATGTACCGCTGAACCCTCCTCTGAAAGACTGCTTGCCGGGCCCCGAGGTGCTAGACATTTTCCTTTTACCAATAATTGCTCTCTTTCAGCCCACATAAGTCTCATCGGGGTTGTACTCCACATCTTCCTCTTCTTCCTCAATTTCATGTTGTGTACTGCCTCCTGGCATAGTGTCATGACGCTGCTTGGTTCGCTTTTCTGGCTGAACAGACATGCGCCCTCTTGGCAAACTCCTCGAATCTGAACCATCACCTTGGCCAGCGGAGTCCCTATCTCTAAATATAGGAGACAACGAAGCAAATAAGGGTATAGCATAGGAGATATGATCTTAACAATTAGAGCCAAAACCTAATTTCTGTAGGGTTCGGACAGTCCGAACCAGGTCTCGGACAGTCCGAACACCCCAGAAATAGAGTTTCAATACCAACTTTCAAATCAACCAATAGAACTCTATGCCATTTGAAGGAGATGAAATAGGTAAGTAATAGACTTATTCTACCAAGGCATTTCGAAAAATGTTGCTCTATTTGACAGATCGGACACCAAACCCTAAAAACACAAGAAAATAGAGCAATGCCTCGAAGAATATACCTCCTTTCCCTAGCCATTGAAGAGAAGCACGAGGAGAAGAGAGATCCGGCCTTCGGAGCTCAAATCCGTTGCCAAATCGGAGGAGAGATCGAAGCACTAGGTCACCGAGGAGTGAACCCGAAGGGGATGGAGAGGAGAGAGGCGGAGAGAGCCCGTGGGGAGTGAGGGGATGAGGGAGAGTCACGGGCTACCCTCAGACATATGTAGCGGAATAAGTGAGATTCGGACTGTCCGGTAAATACGTCCGAACAGTCCGAAATCCGGACAGAGAGCTGATCTGGGCATACATAAACATTTGACATACATAAAAGTATTGTCCACACCATAATCTTCGATTAAATAAAATTTACAATTACCATCTAGTGATTTGTAACTAGAAATTTTAGCAACCTTATCAATCACACTACACAGTTCAACAGGTTCAGAAAACAGCACATAACTTAATGATTTATCTTGAAATGCTTTGTTAAGATTTTTGTCGTCAGTAATCAATTCAACATTCATCAAATCAGGTACATTAAATTCAGATAAAGATGTTTTTCTTTCAGCACAAGTGTTGTTGTAAGAATTCACCTCTTTTTGATGGATGACTACTTATTCAACACCATTATTACATTTATTGTTCTTTTCAGATGTTTTAGGTGTTGCAAGTAGTTCTTCTTCATGCAAAATTAACCTTGGGCAGTTTGTTTTTTCCGAAACACTAATATCCCGTCATCATTTTCTTCAAGTAGTAGAGATTGTTCAATACTTAAATTGACATCATCAATTGGGCTATCACAAGCCTAAATTGCAATGTATCGTGGGCCAACAATGACGCAATTGCCATCAACCACGATCTAAACATGGGATGTAGATATCAGAGGTGCAACCACATCTAGCATCATAGTCGAAGGGAAAGTCACATGCTCAACCACATCACCATTAGTATTTTTATCGTTTCCAATCTCCTGCAAAAGGTTAGCAGGAGAGGGAGACACATGAACATGCAAATTGTTCATTAAATTATCTTATTTCGTGCAAATTTCTTTATAAAATTTAGAAACCTTTTTAATCAAATCAAAATATTCATGTTTCTTATCTTTCTTCCTAGCATTAATTTATTTCTTCCAAAATTTGATTTTCGGATTTGAATGCAACCTTAATCAAATGAGAGAGTGAGTTGTAATTTTTATTAATAAGAATGTCCTGAATTTCTTTATTAAATCCTCTCATGAATCGAATTTTAGTAGCTTCCTCGCATTCTTTTAAACTGCAACATAACAAATGATTTTGCAATTATTCAAAGTAATACTTTAACACTTTTGTTGCCTTGTTTGAAACGTTGAAATTCAGTATAAAAAAATTAGCATGGTAATTAGAAACATACATAACTCTCATAAGTCTTTTCATGTCACTCCAGTTATGAGGTAGTCCCTATTTTCTAGTATTCCACCATATTAACGTAAATCCATTTAGCACACGAGCGGCAACCTTAATCTTTTATTTTTTGGACAAACCATATTTTTTAAATTCACTGTCAACCGCAATTTTCCAATCAATGTAAGAATTATGATCATACGTAATACGAAGAGTAGGCAAGGTACACTTTGTATTACCTTGATCAAGATTTGGAGATGGTGCAACGTTACTATTGATCCTGCTAGCCTTCCTTGCAAAATGATAAAAGTCATCATAAAAGTTGCAATTCAATTCTTGCTTGTCGCTAGCAGTGATAATTGCTTCATTCTCACGATATTGCTTGGAACCATTATCTCTATACGGCTCTGCCATGGTTACCAAACAAGGATAGCACACAAAAATATGTGAAACCCTATCAACTACTACGTTTTGGAATTATTTAGTGTCACATCTCTCAAGCTCTTACCAAGTTCTTCACAATTATTGCTAATGCAGCAACTGGTGCAACCAGCGATTGGTTCATGATAAATTGATCTTAAGTGTGAGCAAAGCGATTGCAAGACTGTCACCTGTATGATTAGTAGAAAGTGGAGTTTGCATAGGCTATGTATGAGTAGCAATGAAAACAATTAGCTAATTAATTGAATAAATGTTCAAAACTAACACATATCTTATGCTGTTAATCAAATATACATAATAGGCTAAGTATGTGGTGATGAAAACAAATGTTACACACTCAACAAGTCACGGATTTGCACTTTAGAACAATATAACAAACGTTTAATCCAACTTTTTAATTTGTTGTTTTTATGTCCACAATACATCTGGTCGGTATTTTGTATGTAACTTTTTGTCAGGTGCCTCTTTACTTATGAAATTTATTTCACTACTTCCTGACGGCTTTTACAACAACTTTTACGTTGGGCCAATTTTTTTAAAACCAACAGAGAAGTTCATACAAAATTCACAAGTGGGGTGATCTACAGATTTCAGAACATAAACAAGGTCTGAATTAAACATCCATAACTACCTGTATCTTTCGTGTATAGGGTTGAAAATTGGCAGGATAATAGAACAACAAGTCTGGGATCTTCTTATTTTGGTTTAACTCAAAAAGGATAAGGGAAATGGGAGATATGGTGCTTTTTGTGGCGGCTGCAGAAATGGAAAATTTATGTCCGAGATAGGTTTTTTTGTTTTTGGTTGTTATAGGTGGATTTTGATATGGGGAGATGAACAAGAATATGAACAACAATAAGACAACACTAGAATGAACACAAACTCAAATTAGTAAAACGAAATAACAGATTGAAAAGGCAAAAAGGGGATTGGACGGCGGGTAAATAATCTTTTTATGAGGCAAATTTTCTGAATTATAGGAAGAACACAAATAAACATGCCATGGTTAGTAGCAAACAAGGATAGCACACAAAATATGTGAAATCCTATCGACTACTAGGTGTTGGAATTATTGAGTGTCACATCTCTTAAGCTCTTACCAAGTTCTTAACAATTCTTGCTAATGCAGCAACTGGTGCAGCTAGCGATTGGTTCATGATAAATCGATCTTAAGTGTGAGCAAAGCGATTGCAAGACTGTCACCTGTATGATTAGCAGAAAGTGGAGTTTGGATAGGCTATGTATGAGTAGCAATGAAAACAATCAGCTAATTTAATATTTACACAAATTGAATAAGTGTTCAAAACTAACACATATCTTATGTTGTTGATCAAACATACATAATAGGCTAAATAAAGTACATGGAGATGAAAACAAATGCTACACACACAACAAGTCACGGATTTGCACTTTAGAACAAGATAACACACGCTTAATCCAACTTTTTAATTTGTTGTTTTTCTGTCCACAATACATCTGGTCGGTATTTTGTATGTAACTTTTTGTCAGGTGCCTATTTTACTTACGAAATTTATTTCACAACTTTCTGGCGGCTTTTACAACAACTTTTATGTTGGGCCAATTTTCTTAAAACCAACAAAGAAATTCATACAAAATTCACAAGTGGGATGATCTATAGATTTCGGAACATAAACAAGGTCTAAATTAAACAACCATAACTACTTGTATCTTTCGTGTATAGGGTTGAAAATTGATAGGATGATAGAACAACAAGTCTGGGATCTTCTTATTTTGGTTTAACTCAAAAAGGATAAGGGAAATGGGAGATATGGTGTTTTTTGTGGTGGGTGCAGAAATGAAAAATTTATGTCCGAGATAGGTTTTTTGTTTTTGGTTGTTATAGGTGGATTTTGATATGAGGAGATGAACAAGAATATGAACAACAATAAGACCACAATAGAATGAACACAAACTCAAATTAGTAAAACGAAATAACAGATTGAAAAGGCAAAAGGGGATTGGACGGCGGGTAAATAAACTTTTTATGGAGCAAATTTTCTTAACTATAGGAAGAACACAAATAAACAACTAAACAAGATATAAGAACTCACCGGTCAACCACCGCTCTGATACAAAATGATGTGCTTACTAGTTCCCGATCTTCCGATGAGGGGATAACTTCGATTTAGGCGGAGGATGACTTTGATAATCCGGGTACGAATCACACAAGTGCCGGCAATTGCTAAACCACATTGTTGATTGTTATCAACCGTGTCAAAGCTCGGATGACCTGACCACGATGGTATATCCTTGCAAACAATCAAAGAAGTACAAGAACAAGGGTAAAGCACACACTCGGACTGATGTTCTGAACTTGTTTACAACTGCTCTAGCCGAGACATAAGAACAAACGATATAGTTCCACAAATGGGGCAACTGATCTAAAATAAAACCTAAGGAAAAAAGGAATAAGCTTGTCCAAAATATAAAACAGGGAGATGACTCTAGGAGGTGCTCTCACGCAGCAGTAGGTATATGGGAATTCAGCCCAAATTAATGGTGGTGCAGCACCCAAGAAGAGCAAAAGATTGTAACTGTCCACGAGATATTTTTGACTGCTGCAGCCAGCTTATTTCGAATTCGAAGATGAGGCCATATCTGTTGGAAAGATGGCGAAGTTATCTTTTCAACGAGTGCTCACATGTTCCAATCGGAGTCCATTTGCATTCTCTATGCCTTGCTTGAATTTAGATTAGTCATTAATGTCCGAGTGCAATCCCTTTGCATTCCCACCATGCTTTGTTCTCTTGGTTGGTGTTTTAATACTTTGTAGCTTATGCTTGTTCAAGTTCCTATGCATAATAATAATATTTGGTAGCGGCCTATTTTTTAAAGTATAATTATTTAACAAAAGAAACGAGTTTACCTAATAATTAAGTTGTCGCGCACGGGATCGTGTGATTGGTCCTTGCATGATGATCAAAGGCCGTGGATCAATCATTATTATTGTTTCTATTTTCTATTTTATTCGATATTTTATATTTTTTGATTTTGTATGTGTTTTTCTGTTTTTTCCTTTTTTTATTTGTTAAGTTTTAAATTTTTTATGATTTTCCCTTTTTATTTTATTTTCAAATTTCCTTTTCCGTTTTTCTATTTTTTTTACTTTTTCAGATTTTTCCCAAGTTTTTATGTATTTTTTAATTTTTTTTTCTAATTTTTATGAATTTTTCACCAAAAGCTAGCCACGTAGGTTGCCATGCGGTAGGCACATCAGCGCTTAACGGCCACGTAATTGCCATGTCAACACTTAACGGTTTTGGGGCAATCCTGCAAAGAGAAGTTCAGGAGGCGAGACGAGAAAATAAAACTCAAGTAGTTCAGGAGGCGAGAAAATAAAACTCAAGTTCAGGTAGTTACGTGAGAATCTTTGTAAGTTGAGGAGGCAACATTAATCGAATATAGGGATAGCTTCTCTTGACGATGCCGCTCTGAATCTCGGATTCTTCTGTGAAAACAGCGCTGTGTTCTATAAAATTTCGATGAAATTTTTGTTGTTCCTAAACGGGGCATGTTGACCATCTTTCCTCTAAACCGCAGTAAACAGCAATAAGCTTAGCATACTGTCGTACCAGCAATCCAGCATACAAGAGCAAAAAGACAGAAATTAAGCACAAGCAAAAGAAAGACATAAGCACCAAGATGACCCAGATCACTGAGATCAGATTACAGGGCACCAATTGCCATCTCATCTCATCTGCCATGCAACGATCAAATTGACTAAAGAAAATGTCATCTCAACACAATGCCAAGAACACCATCATTCTAGCACCATCAAAGTTGTAAACGAACCGTCTCGAACGATGCTTTCAAGCAGAGATGGTTCACAGCAACAACTCTAGGGAGAAACACTTGAGTTCATGGCAAATTGCCCAAGCAACCATGCCCAAACTACTACTAGCACTAGCAAAATGACATAGCAAATTAAATCTTCAGTGATACGACCACAGAACACTTTGGATTCTTCGCCAGCATTGGACACTTAAGAATTTACACTTGTTTCGCGAAGACGATCATCAGATCCCCTTCAGTGAGACTCCACTGCGGCCGGCACCGGCTGCGCCGCCTCTGGATCCCCATCCTTGACCACAGGCTCGACCTTTTGCTTGCCAAACACCTGCAGGCCCTTCACGCATTTAATTAGCCGTCTAAATCAGCTAGACATAGTAGCAACTAGCAAGCTGTATAAGCAAATAGAATGCGTCACATTATCACAATAAGCAGCATTACAACCAAACCAATAATTAATGTCTGAAGGAACAGAGAGAGGAATATCATTGCGAGAGAGATCAACCTGTGTTCCCAGAAGCATTTTACATCATGACGCGGAGGCAAGCAGTAGCGAGCAAAGCAAAAAAAACTCTGGTAGGCAACAAGGTAGTAACAATCTGACGGATTCAGGCAGGGCCTCACAAAAGCAGAACAGCAAAAGCTTGAATCGCCTACCAAGATCCACTGACCACTGATCCAATTATATTTGCATACTTCTTTTGTTTGAACCAAATCATCTTTACATACTTCAGCACGCAGGGAAAAAAATCGTGCAGAAATAGTCTCTCTGACGCAAAGTTCTACAGAGGCTGAGAGCTTATAATACTTGTTGCAAAATACAAGCAGCACAAACCACTTGCGCCTAGGAAAAACCCACACGGTTTAACAGGTACCAACAGAGAGATCCAGATGCTTGCTTACAAATTCATCTACGTGCCAAAAGAAATCTCAAAAATAGGTGAGAGAATAACTTGCGATCCACACACACTAATCGCTGAGAAATTGACTGATTTGGACAATATACTGATCGCCAAGAGCCAAAGATCTATTCAAAATGGGGGAAGGGGAAGAAACACTACAGTCTACATCACGACCATACAAATTTCAGGATTAAACAGTGTACGCAGTGAATGGCTACGAAACATATACTAGATCAGTCTCATAATTAAACACAAGCCATGAATTAAGTGGCTATGAACTGCACAAAACGAAATTTACACGAAAACTAGCATATGGTTCTTTTTCTGGAACTCTTCTCTACGAACAGAACTCAGGACCAAGAACGCGGGAGCATGCTAACACACCAAAGCATCAAGAAATTTAGCACCAAGTAATCGATCGGAAAGCATGCACACATCAGCGAACAGCGAGGAGAGGGGTTGTAGCAGAAAGGGGATGGGGGCGGGAGAGGAGGGGTGTGCTACCGAGCTGCTCTTCTGTGAGACGTACTCGCCGGCTGCGCGGACCTTGTTCTTGATGCAGGTCCAGTGCTTCTCCGTGGTGTTCTCCTTGAACTGGCTGTAGTAGTCCTTCGCGACCTCCACGATCGTCGCGCCCTCGCCCACCGTCTTCTTGTAGCACGTCGACGTCGGCGCCGGCGATGGCAGCGCAGCCGCCAGGCCCGCCACAGCCTCCTCCATCGGCCCCGCCGCCGCCGCCGCTTTCACCGAGCCTCCCTTCTCCATCGCGACCCCGACGCCCAGTGGAAGAACCGTCTCACTCGCGCTCGCGCCCGGAGATGCCAAGATGAGGAGGTGAGAGAGGGGAGCTTTTCTTGTCCACGGCAATGGTGGCGTTCCGTTTGCTTTATAGCGGGCGCTCTGCTTGGAGAGAAAGAAGATGCCACGCCGCGCGGGGGGAGGAGCGTGGTTTAGCTGACATGTGGGCCAACGACGTGGGTTTGGTTTATCACAGTTTTTCCGTGTGCCCTTCACCCCTGCCCTTCTCTTGCCTTCTCGGGCAAGAAGCGCTCAGGTGGCTTGAAGCGCTCACTGGCGAGTGGAACTTTATTGTTTGTTTCATATTAGTTGAGTTGCGTTTAACCGTAGCAAATTTGTAAGCTCTTGAAAGAATTTTTAAAAATTCAAAAAACTATGAATAAATTATTTTACGAAGTCTAAGTAGAACTATTTAAAACACCATAAAAATGAATACAAAATATTACATCATTTGGCTTATACAAAAATAACAAATTCTCATTTAATTTAATTTAATTTAATGTAAAACAAACAAGACCTGTCCTCGGCCTTGTAATCCCGACAACTACTCAGAGCATTAAAGTTTTTTAGCAACTTGCTGCTCAAACAAACAAGGGCTTTTAGACCATAGTTATTGATGATGCCCCTTTATGCCATATTCAAAGTGGTAGGCAGAGCATCTCATGGTGCCATGTCAGCTGGCTATAAGGAGTACACCTCATCTTTTTGTCTATGCGGAGGAGAGAGATAAAAGATGACCGTTAATTAATAGCCTGTCTATAGCGGATTACATGGTGCATTGCATCTATTACATAGAGCCCATATTAAATTTAATAGCCAATGATATAACTAATCCATTAAAGATGTCGTATACAAGCTATCTATAGATGACATGGAGTTTTTTTTACAATAGTTGGCTATATCGTTGGAGATGCCCTCGTATACATAGTGTCTTTTAAGATTTCATTGCAACACAGGACACCCTAGTTTTAAATTTTAAAAGAAAAGCAAAGGAAACATTTCGCACTGCCACATACGCTGTTCATTGGTCAAGGATAAAAAATGCCGACGAATGTTAGTGGCGAGCCAGCGAGGCAGCGAATGACGATGCCGGTAGCCCGATGCTGGCTTCTCTCCTCATCATACTTGGGATGCAAGTAAGCAGCGGCAGTTCGTCGCAATTTTAAAGATACCCAGAGTTTAACTCTCCACAGGATTTCCTCGCCCTGCAAAGGATGGCTGCCACATCCAGGAACTCGTTGTCTTTCAAGGTGCGCCTCCATCTCTTACAAGTTATTACAAGCCTCCGTTCTCCCTCAGAAATTGCCACTTGCTACCGTTGATTCGTCAACACCAGCTGCTCTTCCCTAACTAAAGCCTCTTGCCTCCTGCAACTCTCTGAAGATTATACTGGGGTCATCGTCGCCGGCGCGCCGCGAGATCTTGTCTGATATGGGATATGAGTTCACTGTCATGGTTGATTACACTTCGACAGCTCTAGACTATTAAGCCTACAGATTAAATTTCCTTGTGTTGTTTTGCCTAATGCCTAGTTACTCTCCCTGATGAGGCGAGTTTGATTTCTGTATTATGTACTGTCAGAGTCTTGATGAGGCGGTTTGATTTCTGTATTGTGTACTGTCAAGAGTGCTGACATCGATGAGAGGGCTATCAGGAGGGAGAAGCCGGAGGAGCTGGTCAAGGCCTTGGCCGAAGCCAAGGTACCAGCCAATGCTTATATAGAACGATGTGTGCTATTTGCCTATTTCAAGAATCCATCTCGTGATGTATTCTATTTCAAGGCCTGCTATGGGTTCTTGTTACTGCTGTTTCTTGAACTGTAGGCTGAGGCCATTAAACTGAAGTTTCATGCCTGTCCTCAAGACAGGGACCAACCTACCCTTCTGATCACCTCTGACCAAGTATGGGCATTCTCAGTTCAGGCATAGGATAGTGGCCTGAGCTATATCTCTTTGTGAAATGTTAAATACCTTTTTTTTTTTGCGTTGTTAAAAGGTCATGGTGAGCAAAGGGATGATAAGGGAAAGGCCAAGAAGCACTGAAGAAGCCAGGGAATTTATCAGGGGTCAGAGGTTTTACTCTCCCTGTGGATGTCAGATATGTTATATACGGCTTAAAACCGAATTAATCTGTTTGTTTGGTGTTATTGACAGGGTATTCGGGTGATCGAGCGTTTGCAGTGAACTATGTTCTTGTTACCAACCTGAATACGGAGGCTAGAAGAGGGGGATGGGATATACCTCAGGTAGTGAACTTTGCTGCTACTTTTAAGTAAAAGGAAAAAATTGCTACTGCTCATTAGTCATGAATGAATTTATTATGCACATGTGATGGATATAGAATGCCAATTTGTGAGTAAAACTATGATCTTGCAAGGACAAGAGTTAATCTTTTTTTATTTCTTCTACTGCCCATTATACTTTTTTTCTTCCATAATGTTATGCTCTCTGTTGCAAATCCAAAATTCACTTGTTTTTTTATGTATGAGATCTTTTTGACTCTTGAATCATGAATGAATTTATTATGCACATGTGATGGATATAGAATGCCAATTTGTGAGTAAAACTATGATCTTGCAAGGACAAGGGTTAATCTTTTTTTATTTCTTCTACTGCCCATTATACTTTTTTTCTTCCATAATGTTATGCTCTCTGTTGCAAATCCAAAATTCACTTGTTTTTTTATGTATGAGATCTTTTTGACTCTTGAACAAGAAGACAAGGGCATTTTCAACTTCAACTGTCAGTAAACAATGATAAAATGCACTCACATGTCGTCAGTTTCTCTCCACGAAATATTACTTTTTTTATTGAACTAAGCTAACGACTCAATTTTGCTTTCTTCTCCATTGGTTTCTGCAGATATTTTTTTCACAATATACCAGACGAGTTCATCGAAAATGTGGTAACTGTCTACACCCTACAAAACAGAAACTACTCCATTCCATGCCCTGATATTTATACCAAAAACGACAGCGAAAATGCCAAAGAAAATTGCATCATGATCATGGCACATGTTGCAGGTGAAGGAAGGAGACATGACCTGCGTGGCTGGGGGCCTTAAGCTGACGCATCCATCAGCATTGCCATTCATCAAACAACTAGTGAGCAACTCCCCCAACAAAAAACCCTGCTCAGTGTCTAGTGCTCTTTAACTCTTCTTCTTTGGATGCCAATATGCAGATGCAGAGCAGTAGCAAACTAGTTTCACTGCTCCGATTCCATGGCTAATTGCTGCGTTGCGCAGGTCGGTACGGCGGATAGCGTTCGAGGGCTTCCACGGGAACTCACGGTGAAGCTCATTCAAGAATCATTGGAAGCAAAGTAGTTTCATTTGCAAAGGAGAGCTGTCGAATCTCGAGCTTGTGAGCTGTGATCGAACTTATAAGAAAGATGCTTAATTATGAAATTCCATCCGCGTTACACATGTACTTGCAGGAATTCTGGTGCTGTATTTCACTAGTTTTCCTTCTTGTATTCCCTTGTGGAGTCAAACTGGTTGACGGCACTGACGGCTCCGTAAAAGAGGGCCTGGCAGTCTGGCATTTTATGGCAACATAAGAGCATCTCCAATGGGCCAGGTCAGCTGGCTATAAAAGGTGCCATATAGGATTTTATGCTGAGGTGGAAGAGAGAGGAGGCAACTTCACCTAGCGCCGGCGCTTGACGAAGCACCGATCGCTAGGGAGCGGTTCGAGGCAGGGGGTGTACCACGCGTTCTCTCTCTCTCTCCAAACACATGGTTCGATGCCGACCACGCCGTCCCCTCGCCGGCGTAGCGCCAGCGAGCAGTCCGCCCCGACGAACCCCGCCGCGCCGTAGCCCGGCGCCCTTCGCCGACCCCGGCCGCCGCCGCAGCCGTGGTGACGCTGACACCCGGATCTGCCGCTCCCAGTGCAGCCTGGCCCACGACGCCGCGCCCATCACTAGCACCGACAGCCCGACTCCCTCGCCTCGCCGGAGAGGCTGCGCCGCCCCGGCCTCGCCCGAGAGCCCGCCGGATCTGGGTCGCGCCATGGCCGCCGCGCGTCGCCACGCCAGTCACGGCTGCCGCGCCATGGCGACGACTTGAGATGGCGAGTGGAGGGGCGGCGGCGGCGGTGAGGGGAGTTCGGCGGTGAGGGAAGGGGAGCTCGACGGTGAGGAAGAAATGGAATGGGGGATTTGATGAAGGCAAAATAGGGATTATTTATATTATGTGTGGGTCCCATAGTTTTTGGAGTTGGTGTTTATAGCCAAGCTGTTGGATGGAGAAATGGTCTCTTAAGCTGACTAGGATGTGCCACCTAGATCTTACAGTGAACAAGTTGGTTCTACTATTGGAGATGCTCTAAGGGCAACTCAACTAAATCCTTAAAAAATGGGCAGTGCAGTGCAAGTTTTCCTTGTTCTTTTCATCCTATTATTGCGTTAGCGTATTACTGTAACAAATTTGAGAGCACTTAAAAAGAGGTCTAAAAATTATTAAAAAATAATTTAAAAATAGTTTTATGATCTCTGAAAGGACTACTAAAAGGCACAAAAAAACCGTTACAAATTATCACAACATATAGACTATATAAAAACAACAAAATTTGCTATAGTAAAATGCAACGGTATGTAACGCTGAAAAGAAAAAGGCCTTAACTCCCAACACTACCCTTGTTCATTTCAGTTGAAAAATTTAACCTAAAAAAAATGAGAACCCTCGAAAAGTGTTTTGGATAGTCCCAAAAATTCTAAAAATTAATTTTTAAAATTATGAAAAATACTATTTAAAGCCCTATAAAAATAACTACAAAATACTCCATCATTTGATACGTACAAAATGTGAAATTTCCAGCTGTAGTTTTAAATTTTAATTGTAAACTTTAATTTAAGATGTAAAGCACAAGGCCGTTATACACACGTCGACGAGAAATATTTGTGTATGTGTATTAGGTATACTAGAGAAATATGTGTGTATGTGTATTAGGTATATTAGAGTTTCTGAAGCAAGTCATTGCCTACTACTTTGCTAAAAAAGAAGAAGATTATGAATAAGAAGGTTGTTTGAAAGAAAAGAGTGATCATTTGTCACTTTTTTTTGCACTAAAAAATAGCCACCTATTGTTTTTTAAAAAATATAAACATTTTTAGGTTGCCTCGCATCCTTCTCGATTGCTATCCGGCTTGAGTCTTTGGCATCCTAGCAGATGAACATTTTAAAGTCCATAACAAGCAATAATCCACCCAAAAAAAATTGAGTATTGATTTTCATAACAAAACTAAAACTTGGGAATCAAATTGCACTATAAGTTAAAAGTTTCTCCCAATCCAGATAACCCTAAAAAACAACTAAAACTTACAAATCAAAATCTAATATAAGTTAAACAGATGTCCGAATCCATTTAACCCTAAAAAATAAAAGTTACAAATCAAATTCTATACAAGTAAAAAAAATCTAACCTATTAAACCCAAACAAATACAAAATTAAATTTTAATTCAAATTTAACAAAACAATCCATTTTAACGAATCCTTCCAAATTTTAAAGCAACTTTTCATATTTTTAGAAGAAAGCTTAATAAAAAATATATGAAATAAACTAAAAAAAGAGAGTAAAATCGTGTCTGCTAGAGAGCAAATTGCATATGCATGCAAAATAGCATTTCCAAAAAAAAACCCATATCTAATGACATAACTATTTTCAAAAATAAAACATGGTTGAAGTTTGGAACAAACACTAGTGACTAGGGCATTGGTCTTTTCAGCGCTACATACCGGTGTGTATTACTGTAGCATTTTTTAAATTATTTTTATGTAGCCTATATGCTGTGATAATTTGTAACGATTTTTTTTATGTGTTTTAGTAGTCCTTTCAAAGATTTTAAAACTATTTTTTAATTTTTTTTTTATAATCTTAGACTTTTTTCGAGAGTTTTTAAATTTGCTACGTAATAGCCAACGCAACCGCACGCTATAAAGAACTGCCTAATACCGTCTCAGCGAAACCAAGCGTGCTTATATGCAATATAAAAATGCTGAAAATCATGTTCGACTTGTAAATTCCCTGATCTGAGAATGCTGAGCGCGCCTTCTATACTAAATCCTATTCTATCGCGGCTCCAAAACGAAACTTACTTCTGCCTCCTCCTCCTATTGCCCCATCTCGCCGCCGCCTTGGGCACCCGCCTCACCCGATCTCGCCACCGCCGCCATGGAAGACGACGACGAGTTCGGGGACCTCTACACGGACATGCTCCTCCCCAGCTCCGCGCCCTCCAAGCCGCCACCGGCGGAAACCCTAACTCGCGCGGCCCCAAACCCTAACCCGACGCCCGCCCCCGTCTTAAGCGCGGCCTCTGCGGCCGCGGAGGACAACGACGATTGGCTTCTAGGAGGCAACGACCCCGTAGTCGGGGTCGACCCGACCGCCGACTGGGCCAACGAGGACGATGACGACGGCGGCGCGCTTCCCGTGAAGCTTGAGGCTGCCGCTAAGCTGCCCCTCGCCGTGGAGGATCCCGATCCGCTCATGGGGGGCGGCGTGGGCGACTCTGGGGCGGCTATACCGGGGCTCTCGTCGTCAGCGGCCGCCGGTGCCGCGGGGAGCGAGGACTGGGATAGCGACAGCGAGGACGACATCCAGATCGTGCTCAACGAGACGGACGGCCGTCGGCGGCTCGGCGAAGAGGACGGCGACGACGAGGACGGTGAGGACCTCGTCATCGTCGCCGATGGCCCCCACATCCCCGGTATGGAGGATCAGGATTGGGGGGAGGATGCGGCAGTGGCTGGGCCGGAAGGGGAGAGGAAGGAGGGTGGTGAGCCTGGGAAGGCAGCAGCTGCACCCGGCGGGAGGATTGGGTACAGTGGCGGCGGCCAGGGGTTCCACCCACAGCACCATTCCATGTTCAAGGTCAGTTATTTGGGCCAAGAAGCTGTGCGATGCGCTTGGGCCACCCCCACAGAGGGAGACGGCATAAACCCGGTTGCAACTCACTATACTTTACGTTGTACTGTGTAAACTTTTTATCAAGTTTAGTTCTTCTTTATATTCTTTTGCATTCTCGCTTACATTGTCACAATGTAAACTGTAAATGCATATATTAACATACAGAGGAAGAAAAGAAAGGGCATACAAATGGTTTTGCATTTGCTATTCCATTCTTATAGCAACTTTGAATTTTGAGCCTTCTTAATGGGTGATCTTTGTGCTGGAGATACAATTTTTGTGTAGTTGTTAAAGTTATTTGAAGATGGTAATGTTGATTCCGATTGGTCACTAAGCTTCAAGTCAGTGACTTCGTTGCACAGATGTGATACGGATGAAGCGAACCATTTTAAGTAATGATGTTACCATTTCACTAATAGGACATTGCGAGACAGATTGCAGCTGGTCCGGTTTACCAATACCATCGTTGCCCAGAAAATGCCAGGGGTACAAACTAGTTGATATAATCTAAAGCTAAAAGAGCAGTCAGTCTGTCACTACGGGAGTACGTGCTTGCTAAGCTTGCCTATGAGGCCAAAGATTCAGACGGTGTGCTCAAAATCCCCTTACCACTCCAGTGACAATACTCCTTGACCATGTGTATGCAAGTCCATCTCCCTGGCTGCGGGGCCAGATAGTTGAACTTAAATCTTTTTTTTTTTGTGTTAAATTCAACAGCATAAGTCTTTAGGTAATTGGCAACCAACCGCTGATGGGTGTGTTTTCCTTTCCTTGCTACCAATAGAAAGATGCGCCGGTGGGAGAGACGAGAGACAGTTTAATAACCCTATACCAGACTATTAGAACTTATGGTGATAGAACTGTAAGCAAGGCTTTGATGATTTAACCCCTCTTGTGACTAATGTGTTTGTTGCTAAGTGCTAACGTGACAGCGTTTTTTTTACCTCCAGGGAATTTTGTTCTATCCACTCTTGCTGACATTTGAGCTCTATAATAGCAAAATTGATGCTAAACAATATAATCATGGTCTAATGACTTGGGGACATTTTTGGGTAAAAAATTAATTTTGCTATCTAGGAATTTTTTTGCATTGATTTCTTTTTGCTAAAGGAAGCTTGAGTTTTACAGTGTTAAACATTTTTATGCGCATCATGCTTATGTTAATCATTTAAAAACCTGACAGTAATGGATAGCATGTGACTAAATGAATATATATATCAATTGCAATTCAATTTTATTTCCCCAATTCATGTATTTTGCATTCTGCATATATGATTAGATTTATATTTATAATGTCTTCTCATTCCTTGTTAGCAAATGGATGATGTTAGTACTTGAAAAATTGTCTCACTCTCTTGACCTATGAATCTTTCACCCTTTTTTTGTTTATGTTTTTAACCTGTTAAACCCTCTTCTTATGCTTATGTTGTTGATCCCTGCCTCACTTGCAGTACGTACGCCCTGGAACTACACCTGGGGCTCCAGTAGGCGGGGCTCCTGGTCAGTTCCGTCCTCCTGGACCTCCGGGTCCTTTCTCTGGTCGAGGAAGAGGTGACTGGAGGCCCGGTGTTGGTAGGGGCATGAGTAAAGGTTTTCATTCAGGCTATGGCATGTCATGGGGTGGTTCAGGCCGTGGTTTTGGTGGACTAGATTTCACACTTCCGCCCCACAAGTAAGCTAATTAGTAGACATACTAATATTAAATAATCACAGTTGTTAATGTCCATCCATCTTATTGACTGTCATTTTCCAATATAAACTCTGTTGCGGTTGCAAAGAAAAAAACTTCTGTAGGGCTTAAGACTATAACATTAATCTTGAAACACATTATCTTCAGAGTTTGGGCATGCAGCTGCATAATTGATCTAATGAATTGCACTGGCAAAGTGGCAATTATGCTAGTTGCCTTGCTGCTAATTCTGACTAGCATAATGCATTGGCATTTGGCAGATAATAGGAATGAAGAGCTAATTTGTACCTTATGCTATAAGGCACATGGATTTGGATCGGTGCTTCACAATAAAATATAGTTGTTTTGTCTTTGGACTGGTCACTGGTACTAATATATGTGAACCGGTATTAATTTTTCTGTAAAAACCTGTAGAAATATATTAAGGCCTAGCTCGTGCAGACATTAATCTCCTGCAATAAAATTGGTAGAAACAATAACTTGCAGCGGCGAAAAACTGCAGTCTTATATCAGTTAGAATGCCTTGTAGTCAACTAATTACTAAGAAATTACTCCCATGATTTCACATTTCATATTAAAAAAGTGTGACAAAAGAACTCATGTGAAGTGGATGTATAACATTTTGTACTAGAAATAATGTGGTATGTCCGCAGATGTATAGTAAAGTTCAGAGCATACAATACGAGCTATGCCGCATAGGGTTCGACTGTCTTGAATGTACTTAAAACAGAAAAAAAAAAGCATGTACCCTATAGTTGGCTGGGTTTTTTTTATTGCACATTTATATTCTCAGTTTTGTTTAGAAACACAATCAAAATATTCTGTATTCATGCCATCATGCACAACTGAAATTTTTTTAATGGAATTTGTAGATGTACTTTTATTGATTCATTGCACGTGAACATTCTTGAAGGCTATAATTAAATATTAATAATATTTAAACTAATTTTTTTCCCAATCCTCGAGCACACTAGTCAATTTTAATAACAGACTAGTTTTTTTAGTTATATCAGGAGAATAAATACATGTTATGTTCATTTATTATTCTTTTCATAAAGACAATTTATTTGGCCCAGGACAATATTTGATATCGACACTGATACAACATTTGAGGAGAAGCCATGGAAATACCCTGGTGCCGATATTTCGGACTTTTTTAACTTTGGACTTGATGAAGAGAAGTGGAAAGATTATTGCAAACAGTTGGTGAGTCAACTTTTAACATTTAGTAGTGTATATAGTTCTTTCTTTTGGTTGTCTTTTTTAAACACTCGGTATATTTTGTCACCAGGATCAACTACGATTGGAGTCCACAATGCAATCTAGAATAAGGGTGTATGAAAGCGGACGCTCAGAACAGGTCTTCTATAATTCCACTTTGAAATTTTACTTAGCACTGATCCTACACTATCTGTAGGCTCTTGTGCTGAACAATCTGTTATTGGTTTGCTTCAGGACTATGATCCAGATTTGCCACCAGAGCTAGCTGCTGCTACCGGTCATCATGACATTTCTGCTGAGAATCGTAATAAAGCAGACAATGGGCACACAGATTTCAGTGCCCAGGGAAGAGTTTCTACAAACATGCGGCCACCAGTGGTATAAAGCTCCCTCTCCCTCCAGTATATATTTATCTGGTCCAGTAATTTACATTTTCATTATCTTTTTGTGGCATGCATAATTCTTCGATGCTTTCTCAAGCTATGTTTTCACAAATTTAATAGATGGTTACTTCTGTGCATTCATACATCTACTGTACATTTGCCACAGATAAAATGTTGATACCCTCAGCTATGTGCTTCTTTTCAATTGTCATGTGATTTTGACGGCTATCAATTCTCTAGTTCTAGTTAAAGACTATTTGAGGTGTTGATTTGATCACGCAAAACCATTTTAAACTCTATATGATTGTTTTAATTAGAACGTGTGTGGATCTTACTCTGCAACGCTCATACAGATAGCACTGGCACATCCTAGTATTTTTTTTTCTATTTTAATGAAATCTGGTTTTATTTTGAGCTAGGCAACTTTGTACAAGCATATTGTTAATTTTTCTCTCTGTTTATGTATTGATGTGGATTTTCTCTCCAGATGACAGGGAGACCAATACAAGTTGAAACTGGTTGTGGAGAACGCTTTCCATCTATTGATACACGTGTACCTCGAATGCGTGAATCGGATTCTGTTATAGAGGTAAACTGTCATCGTGATTTGGCATGTGTTATAGATCTTCCCTGTTCTCACCTGGAGCAAAGTATACTGTTAATAGTGCATCTCAGCATCTTGTGCTCTTCAATTCTAAGCATTCCCTTGCTTCTCAGATAGTGTGCCAGGGTCCATTGGATGATCCAACAGTTGATGATAGTTTACTAGACCAGACCGAGAAAGATTCTCAAGGAGGTAACAAAAGAACCCATGGTGTTGACGAGGGCAGAGAGTATGCATCAGAAAAGATGAATAAATCTCCTCATAATCCCACTTTGGGAAAGGTAGAACATATGAGCCGGCTGCCTATTTCATCGGAAGGTGATATGTTCACCACAGGTGTCCATGGCCGCTCCCCTCCCAAAAACAAAACAAAAGCCTCTCCTTCTCGTAGAGTAAGGTATGGTATTTGCAATTTCATGTGTGGACTCTGGACAGAAAACTTGTTATTGTCAAGTAAATTATTAGGTCATCGTCTCCTGTGATAGAACTTGTTACTGTTAATTAAATTAATAGGTTATTGCACATCCCTTTGTTAGGTTACTGTCAATATACTTCCATGACGAAATCAACATGCATCCCGTGTTTATCATAGTTGACCAGATCACCAGAATATGGATGATATGTTCTCATCAACAACGCCGAGTAGCGAAAAATTCATGGCATTATGTTGCCCCTTGAACCAATTTCACATGCAAAGTAACATTTTACTTGTTGATTGTCATCTCATGATGTGATGGTTGGTTTTGCATTAGGATACACAAAACCTGCGGTATTGTGTTAGTTTATTTCCCCACTTGAGATGCTCAATAAGTGGGTTCTTGAAATTATATGACTGTTCCTTTTTCTCTGCATATGCAGTGTTATGTTTCTTATATCCTTTTACATTTTTGCACTTGAGTTTCCTTAATAGCTTTCTACATTGTTTTTTTTGAACATTCAATTTTTTATAAATTTATATTTCTAATGTGTATCTCCAAATTGTTGTTTAAAGGCCATTGAAAGGAAGCTCCAATGAAGTATTACCTCAACAAAAAAATTCCTCCAAGCGACACAGTGATTCTCAGAGAGAGAACAACTCTGTCGAGGGTTCAGAAACAAAGGATGTCTCAGAAGGTTCACCTGCTGCTGCAGATGAAGCATTAGATAAGCAGAACACAGAAGATCAGTTTGATGATAATGATGATAGACTTGCTTTGGTTGATAGTGCTGAAGTGGATGGTGATGATGCTATCTCAGATCCTCAGACAGTTAGTGAGACAAATGAGGATGATAGTTTCATTCATTCTGGTAAAAAGCAGCTGAATTCTAGGGTTGAGCAGCCGACTGGACACAATAGTAGTGATCAGGACGAATTGAGGGCACTAAACAGCGATAATAGTAGAGGGAGGTCTGTTAGCAGCAAAGACCATCAAAAACGCCTTGAATCTGGTGAAGAAGTTCTCCAAGATAGGCGGTCCAGGCGAGGAAATGATGTAAGAAGGCACCACGATGGAGAAGAACGCAATTCCCGTCGAAAGGATGAGTACCTTCGAGAGGTCAAACCAGACTTAGAAAGGTCACATTTGGCATCTAGAGGAAAGGAAGATATACATCACCCTTCTGTGAACAGAGATCGCGACATACGTGGTAGAAGTTATGATAAAGTGAGAGACACTGAAATTTGGTCGAGGAGAGAGGACAGTGTTCACAACAGAAGAGCTAAAGAGGAAGATTTGAGGCCCGAGCACAATGTTGAAGTTGGTGCAAGGCATAGAAATAAGGTGAGGCCCATCGATAGGAATGAAAGGGAGGAGGATCCTCATGGAAGGAAACGGGTGGGTGATGGTGATTGGAGGGGCTCTAGACAAAGAGAGCGTGGTGATATGGTTTTGAATCGTCGTGAAAGTATAGATGATTCTCATATCAAGAGACGGAAGGATGAAGAGAGCATGAGGAGGATGAAGGCTGAGAATGAAGATATAATGCATGGTTACAGAGGCAGGGATGATCAGAACAAAAGGAAGAGAGAGCGTGATGATGCAACTGATCAGAAAAGAAGAGATGATAGTGTTAGGATGCGCGAGAAGGCCGATGATCGTTATTCCAAGCATAAAGAGGACAACTGGCGACCAAGAGAAAGGGAGGACAGGCAGAGGACTAAGCATGACACACAGACCCTTCAGAGAGAAGAGGGAAGAGGAACTGGTCGGGGTGGACGGAATATAGACGATAAGTTACTCAGTAGTGTTAGGAAGAAGGATGAATCAAGATCTTCAGTACTTAGCAAAGAAATCCAAGAACGCAGCAGACAAAATGAGCCTGTAAGGAGAGATCAGGGTGCAGATGAAAACAGTTGGCAGAATAAAGGACGTTCTGATGTGCATCCACGTGATGACAATTCAAATAACAGTGAACGGAACTCCAGGCAAGAAAAAATGAATAATACTCATGACAATAATCGTCTATCTAGCAGTTCAGATGCTCGTCAGACAAATAGGGATAAGTACAGGGAAAGCACAAGAAAGGGTAGAAGTTCTGAGCCTAATGAGCAAGATCACAGATCGAGCAAGAGGAGGCGTGAAGACCATGAAAGACATCGCAGCGGGAAGGTATGAACTTCTTGTTGAGAGTAACTCTTGAAAGGCATTGGCACTAGGAAATAGGAATTCAGTCTATTGGCTACCTAGTTACCAAAGAGATGGTGATGAAACTATTAGATTGCTAACGTCAAACAGATTAGTGGTTTGAATCTCTGCAGATTTTATACCTCCTGTTGTTGAAAAATATCTAGTGCAAAATTATGTGCTTATGATAGGATGTATACTTGATTCCTAAAGTATTTTACCTCAATGCTGTCTGTGTTTGTTTCAAGAGAACTTTGTTACAGCTTTGTTGGCTAGTTGGCATTTTTTGGCAGCCATCTGGTTCTGTAAGTAAATTTGTTTGCATAGCATTTTTACTGTGTGTTTTTTCCGCCAAACATGTTAGATGTCCTAATATCCAAATATTTTTGCTTAGTGCATTTTTTAGGTTGAATATGGTTAGATTCATTGGCGTACTTATATTTCTGGATGAGTGTCCATGCAATGCACTGCAATGAATCCCAAACCAAACATACCACATAGTAACCATACCATATTTTCTGAAAACGAAACAAAGTGACATTTACGTTGAACTTGATTTGCCAATGTAATAAGTCTGATAACAGTGACACCAAGTTGATCTTATACCATGGTTATACACCAAACTGAAGTGTTGGATTAATCTGTCCAAAAATTTAGACATGGTGTTTACTGTTGTCAAGGACAACACATAGTGGGCCAGCATGCTTGCAGCTGTCTGAGGTTGAGGTTGAACTAGTGATCTCACAACAGCAATAGAGTGGTCATGCGGTTGAAGTGTGATCAACGTGAGGATATATTAGGGCATGTGCGATGTTAAAATTGAAGGGGATAGAAGTGTTAAAGAGTATTTTAGTCATTTGTGTATTGTAAGGGTAGGATAGTCTTTTCACTTCTCTAGGTTTTCCCCTTTGTACTCTTTATATTGCCCTTTGGGCTGTTCAACAGACATCTAACTATTGCACACTCTCTCCCCTCTCTAAATTTAACATGGTATCAGAGCAGAGATCCCTCTAGCTCACCACCGTTGCTCGCCACCGGGAGGAGCTTGGCTCCTCTCTCGGGGGCAGGCTCCTGTTTCCTCCGGCTTTCCCCTGGAGTCTCCTCTTCCTCTCGCGCAGCAACAGCGACTCCTGCCAGCAGCAGCCGTCAGCAGCATTTCTTCGGCTGCTGCTTCTTCATCAAGCTCACCGGCAGCAGTAGCAACCAATCCGCAGCAGAAACACTAGGGAAGGAGGAGCTTCTCCTCTACTTCCTTGTGCAGCAGCAGTGTCTACGGCCCCTTCTTCAAGCAGTAGCCACGCACGACATCCTCTTCTCCGGCTGCTCCTAAGGCTGCAGCAGGCCCCCTCTCCTAGATCTGGCGGGTTGTGCCCAGATCCTGCGTCTTTGCACTGGTTGAGGTCCAGCTTTTCGGCAGCTCTCACCCATGCCGGATCCGGCCACTTCCTAGCCAATCTAGTTGGATCCGACCACCCCGAGCCCCCGTCCTCTCCGTCACCGGCGGCGGCCGACGCACCGCCGCCACCTCGCCTCTGCCTGGGTGCGCACGCCGCCCTCTGCATCTTCAACGTCGCCGCGGGCCAGGGTGCCGCCGCCGCGCCTCCTCCGCTGACTGCGCAAGCCGCGCCGCCACGCTGACCGTGCGGGCAGGGCGCCGCAGCCACCGCTTCCTCTCCAAGCCGAGCGCCACCGCCTCCTCCCTACTCCGGCTCGCACTCGTTGGCGGCGCCTCTGCTCCAACCGGCCACGGTGGTGCCGCGCCCTCCGACGCGCGACGGCGGCGCTCTTGCCCTGCTCCTCCAACGCGTAGGGCCGGTGGTGCCCTACTTCAACTGGCCATGGTGGCGGTGGCACATCACCACCGTGAGCTCGGGCAGCGCTAGCCCTTTCTACTGCACCTGTGCTCCAGCAATCATGGCATGCTTTCGCTTCATTTCTTTAGCTCTAGCAGAGAGAGCTCATCTGTTCCTCTTCAGCGCCATGTTGCCAACTAGGCTCTAGTTGTGCTCTGCACCTCCACTGCCTTCTGCTCACCTTACCTCATGGTCTCACCTCTTTCGAGTTGGCCTTCTGAGCCTTCACCTACAGCTAAATGTCCAGCATCGTTGCTCCGCATTGGCATTGTCAGCCATCCATGGGCACCTTAACCATCAACTATCCATTGACCTTGTGCCACTCTTGAGCAAGTGCATCGCTGTAGCTTTATCACCCATTTCTTTGGGTCTCTCAACAAAGCCGGTCTTCTCCTTTCCCACTGATTCGGCATCTCGATATTGTTGGCACTGCCATTAGTGTCGATTTGTTGCCATCTTTGGTCGTACCGGCTTCTATACCTTGACATCGCATGGCTTTGCCATCATCGGGTCCTATGCTGCATAGTTGCTCCTTGCCATCCTTGGGTCTCCTCTTTCCATTGGTGCTAGTGCTATTGGTGTCACCATTATCTAACGCTTGAGCTTGCTGCCGGAGGCATCTATCCTCGTCTCGCCATTTTACCATCACTGCTGCCTGTAATCTTTTGCTGCTTGTATCTCACTGCTCGCCGTTTGTATTCATGCATATTTTCATTTCTAGCTTCCGCTGTGTCTATCCAAGTCTGTTGCTCCTTTGTGTCAGTTCATCGATGCCGTGCGAGTCCATCATTCCATGTCTAATCAGCTGATTGTTTGCTTGCTTCTCTCTTTTCCCATGGCAACTGCTACCGCGCCTTGATCTTCTTGGATGTCATGAGCTCTTCATGGTGCATCACGTCCTTCTCTTCGTGATGATGCCTTCCAAGGTTGCGATCAGTCACTGATATGCTTCTAGCTCCTTCCTCAGCTTGATTTGACCACTCTCTATTTTGCCAATTGCATCGCTCCACTTTCAAACTCATCCTTTTAGCCATCCTCTACTGACATTGCTTGTACTGCTAGAGATTCTTGCAGATTGTAGAAGCCTTTACCTTCAAAAACGCTTGGCCTCAACTTCTCGTTCGTTGCTCCTTGGTCCTTCTGGACGTCGTGTCTCCCTTCGCGACACATCACGTTCTTCTTTCGTGATGATGCCATTCAAGGCTATGATCTGTGCCTCTTCTCCTTCAGGCTAAGCATTGTCACTGAGGGTTGACCCAGATGGTTGAGTTCTTCACGAAGTTCGGCTTATTTTCCTTGAGATGCGCACTTCGACGACATCACAAGACTTGGACTTTGGATCTAACCTTGATTAGAGTGTTTTTCCTCCAAATGCAAATTTATTGCATATGCCTTGCATTTGAGGAGGGGTGTTAATAGTCATTTGTGTATTGTAAGGGTAGGATAGTCTTTTCACTTCTCTAGGTTTTCCCCTTTGTACTCTTTATATTACCCTTTGGGCTGTTCAATAGACATCTAACTATTGCGCACACACACCCCTCTCTAAATCTAACAAGAAGGAAGATAGAGAAATAGAGACCTTTTTTACGATGCGAAACAAATAAACCTAGTACCACACATTGAGCAAGATTTGAATGGAGATTTAAACAAGGATCAGAGCTAGGCTAGGAACTCGGGCCATGGAAGAGGAAATCTGCTGGGCTTGTGTCAGATAGTAAGAAAAGCTGAAGCAAATGAGAATTGGAGTTGGAGATAAGTTTTTTTTTAAAAAAAATTTAGGCATTTAGGTGGTTCTTACAATGATTAACAGAAGATGGTAACACAGATTAAACTACTCTGTGCCAAGCTAGAGCCTTCTGTCTTCTCTCTTCTAGTATCCCAGGAAACATCAAATAAAGAACTAGTGAGATAGGGACATCAAGGCAGGATGCCAACGATAGATTTGACAAGCAAAAACATAACAGAATAAAAGGAGTGGCTATGATATACATATAACTGTATTTTATGCACTTCATATTGACATATTCATTTTTTCACTTCCTCATCCTGCATGCGGGGGTGGTGGGAAGTTGGAACAAATATAGGGGCAAGAAAAATGGATGAACTTTTTGTTACTAATGGTTGTTTGTGCTCTGTACAGATACTCGTAAAGAAATTCTCATTAAGAATTCAACATTTTGTACATTAAAACCGGGGTGATCCAATTGTACACTGGATGATATTCATCATCACGGCGGTGGATGCCAAGTGTGGTGGTCGTTGGACATGTTCCAGAAGGGTCACGTAGTCTGGAGACTGGAGTGAGCAGTTGCATATTCTCATGTTTAGCTGTGGCTTTTAGGGGAGCTCAGAGCGCTCCAGTCTGTTGCCTGGTATTGTGTCACTCATTGGGTTAGATCGAGGACGCCAAGAGCTCTATAGCTTAAGGAGATGGTTGATATATTTGCGCTGAGGAACCAGGATTGTGTGGAAGCCAGAGATTTAGGAAAATGACGTGAATGCATACAAGGGAGTGATTGAGTGAGCAATAGCCACCAGAGGTGAGTGGCAAGAACAGTTTGAGCTTTTAGTGGGACCAGACCTTATACTGACACATTTTCTTGGTGGGATGTAGAGTTTGGAATGGCAGAGCATTTTTTGAAAACCTTTTTTTTTGCATCAGTAATACAGAAGTTCCTTTTCTTGAGGTGGGGGATGGGGAAACGAGGACAGTTGGGTTGAACCTTTTGAAAAAGTTCCATTAATAAAAACTAACGAACATAATACGAAAAGCATCATCAGTACCCAGAAAACTTCTAGCATATGTTCTGTACGAAATAAGATTACGTGGTATACTGAAGAAAGATCAGCATTAGTGCTAGTTGTAAGACCTAATTATGACGTGTTCTGTTCCTGCCTTCTCCGATCACAATGTGGCTCCACTGCCCTTGTTGCCATTAGTGTTGCCTGTTGAATCCTGCATGCATTTCCTTGCAGTTAGTTAGAGTCAGTCTTTGCAATTCTGTTACATGCATCTGCTTGTTTCCTATTTTCTTGGTGTAAGTGACACACACGAGCTCACGATCTGTGTGATGCCGTGTGTGGCTTAGTAGCGAGATTAGCTCGCAGTAGTGGGCTAAGTGGAGCCCGAGTCTTGTGCAAGTGAGAAGGACTCACGCAGCAGCCATGGGGATGGACATGGCATCGTGTGCTGCGTGAGAATAGCTCGCGTGCATCTTTGTACTTGCAGAATAAATAGAAGAGAAGAAGACCAGAAAAGCTGCCGCTTCATCGCAGCACGAAACCTCTGTGTCAAGTGTGTTCTTGTGTGAGTTCTAGGAGAATGCGTACCTGACAATTAGCTGTGCCACCTTCGTGTGCCCTGTCCTTTCTCATTCCAACATTGGTCTCTTGTCCTCGTCGCTCCCAAGCGTTGCCCTGCCTGTCATTGTCGCAAACACTCCCTTGACCTCCTGCTCGCTCCCTCGGACCTTGCTGCCATCAGCTCAAACTCAACCCCATCTACATGGCTTGGGGCCAGCCGATTGTCATCATACTCACCATCATCCGTCCCCACCAACCTCACCAACATCGGTCTTGATCTCTTGCTGCTCCTTTTTAACCTTGGCGCCGGTTAACTATGCTAGATTGGTGAATAATCTTGTTCATTTTGTATTGCAATATTTTCTCTCTTCTGTTAGTAGAATATTTTCTTGGTTGCATACTATATATAATATAGTAATCCAATTAAGTAAATTAGCAGAATAATTCATCATTTACATTAGGAGCATTTTTTACATTTCATAACTTAGAACACCAAATCAGCCAAACAAAAAGCTAGACCACTGAACGGTCAACAGGTTATAGATACCTATATGTGCTTTTCAGCCAACAAGCAAAAAAAACAGCTTATTTCAAAAATTACAGCTCCAAACAAGGCCAGATCTATCAGCTCCCTAAAAAAATTGCACGCTACCAGTTTGGGACTTTGCAACGGACAGCATAGCAATGATCTTTAGAGAAGTATTCACATGAATTTTCAAATTATTTACAGAAGTTCAGTAAACAATATGAAAATATCAGTTTGCTGACGCAGAATTTTGGATCTATGGATTGTTTTTACATTCAAAATTTAGCTTTTCCCATTTCTATGTACCAGGTTAGGCAATTTGATAAACCTGTCTTCACCCTGGTTCCTTGATCCATCTGCGACTCCAAAAGATGTACATGTACCTCATGATTTCTCATGGATCGTTATGCATATGAATTTGGCAAGTAAATTGGCACGCATTTGTTCAATCAACCACTAGAAACATTATTTAAAATTAAACTAGTTTCTATGTTTTCGATGACCCTGTGGACCAAGCACTTTGTTATACATTTGGATTTGGATAATCATCACATGTGCTAAGGTTGCATAGTTATGCACACTGTTATTTTGTAAAGAACATTCATATGAAGGAACACCAACAGCTCTAGGTTTGCAATGCTAATAGCTCTGTTTATAATGCATTTATAGTCCCGCAAAGGAAAGAGCTTTTGCTGTTTGGTAGATTTTATCCACGTGGACACTCATTTGGAATGTATGGATTGTCTGCAACATGTTGATTTCTATTACATGATAAGTATAAATGCACCAAGCTAGTAAATATACACTGGTCTATGTATGGATTCATTAATTTTTCAGAAAGAATTTATTGCTACATGGAAACTGCCAAAGCATGACTCTTGGAAAATTTATAAGAATATCATTTTTTAAAAGAAAATATACTGCTTTTGGGCTTACGTTTTTAGATATTTCTACCAGTATTTGGATTATTCAAACCTCTTAACACAAATGCTAATAAAACTTTGTATAGGTTGAGATGAAAGGAGTGAACGAGCAAGAACATAGTAGGGATCACACCACATCATACAAAAAGAACCAAAATCCTGAACATGATTCCTTTGGGAAACAAGGGGAAGAAGATGCCATATCAGACGATGAAAACCATGAGGATTCAAGAAGAGGCCGCTCTAAGTTGGAGCGGTGGACAAGCCACAAAGAGATAGATTATAGTAATATTGATAATGAAACTGCACAGACATTTTCTTCCATCAACGCTGATGTTCAAGCTCCCACGGCTGAAGAGTTAGGTAAATCTGAAGTTTCTGCTACATTTGGCAATTCAGACCTCAAGAGCAGTGGTGATAATGGACAAACATCTGACAAGACGGCCGAGGAGCGTGACCGACATCTGGACACTGTTGAGAGGCTCAAGAGAAGAAGTGAACGTTTCAAACTTCCCATGCCTGGCGAGAAGGAGGCACCACAAAGCAAAAAGGTGGACACTGAAGGGCCACCTTCCCAGAATGAATCTTCTGCTGCCGATATGGAAGTGAAGCCAGAGCGTCCGGCTCGCAAGAGGAGGTGGACTGGGAGTTGATTGGAACTTGGAGGCACATCTTCATATGAAGAGCTTTCTGCTGTCCTAATGGCAGATGGTCACACTTCACACCATGGCTTTCCTGTTACAATTGAAAGTTGAATTTATGTATGGTTTTACTGTTTTAACTTGTACATGTACGTGTAACCAGACATGTTAATTTGTGGCTGGAACTGGATACTGTATTTTTTCCTATTCCTTTCCCCCCTCTTGATTCAGGCGGCCTAGAATGTGTGCCATGGTGCCAAATCTGGATAGCTGATGGTTTTATGGGAAGCTGTTGCCCTGCCATGGAGCTTGCCAGTTCAGTCGACCTCTGCATTGATAACAGATTTCCGAGTTTCCCAGGAGCTACGATTTGAAGAAGCTGGCGGTAGTGCTGCAAGTTGCTTTCTTATGAACTGCCGCTCTCCTGGAAGAACTGGGGTTTTGAATCGTTGTTGTGTTTTTGTTACTTTGAAGCTATGGCGGTTGGATGTTAGCTCTGTGATGTTGGCTGCGGAAGGAACAAATATCAAGTATGCATTTTGTTCGTGGATACTACATACTAGGTGACTGAGGAACAAGAGCTAGAGATATCAGAACTGATGTGACCACTAATTTGTATGCTAAATATTATCATAGGCATGTACATTGTGATAAACATATTTATTTCTGGCGTGCATAAGATGCAGCAAGAGAACTTGTAGTGTAGAGCTGCTGCATGATATACTGAATATTTTGGACAGTGCAATGATATATTTGTAGGCAGCTAGGTAAAAGCCATTGATGGATAACGTCTTCGTAGACTAGCGATGCATGTAATTAGTTCATGTGGAATTTTGCTTATAATATTGACTTTAAGAAGGCATAATTTATGAGCTGTTCTAATTTTAGCACTTGAAGTTCCATGTTTGCAACATGTTCAGTGTGGCTTGAACTTGTTTGATTAGAACCAATTTAACTTTTTTAGCTTAGCTTTTTGTTTCCTATCATGAAAGACATCTCTAAAACATGACGAACTATCTTCGAGAAATAGATTCAAATTTTTCAAAAGTTGGTTTTTTAGCTTAGCTAGCTTACTCATACAGCTTAGTTTTGCTTGAAGTTCTGATGTACGCCGAGACCACCTTGCTCTCTTGAAAACTTGGTACATTGGAGTTCTGCTTGTGGGGTGCTCATTTGAAACTCCTCTACAAAATTGTAATCGAACCATTTCCATCGCTGTTCCTATAAAACTAGCGTGAATTTCGTATGTTCCAGTTACGGTTTCAAGAGCCTCCAATTCCGAGTTGTGCCCCGTCATGAGAGACTCTTTTTTTATTTTATTTTTTTGATAAAATGAGACACTTTATTCTGGGGGGCCAAGATTTAGACGTTGAAAGGACATGGTCCATTGGTTGGTTGTCTTTTTTAGAGGAAAGCTGGCTAGTTGACGACGTGTGGAGCTGTTGAGCTTGAGCAGATGAGCTGCGAGCTTGCCGGTGCCTTTCCGGCCCGTGGGGCGTGGGCTCGGCACGCCGCCTGCTCGTGCCGGCGCGCGGCCCGCTTCGCCCAACACAAGCAACTCACCCGCCCAATTCTTTTTTTTCCTCGTGCCTTTTTTTGGGCTCGTCCAAGTCCAACCAATGAGTTGGTGCCTTGGTGGCCATCCTGTGGGCCAGGGGGCAGCGCGCCTCCTGCCGAAGCCGACCGGCGGCGAGCACGCACGCCGGAGCTTTCGCCACCGCGGCGGCGTGTGCCGGCACGTGCCGCCGCAAGAGGCAAAGACCCAACAACGCCGTCGCGCTCCTCCCACCTCTCATCCTTTCACTACCTTTAATTTTTACGTTTTAAACCGGAAAAACACGAGGGCTTTTCCCGCTGAACGGAAGCAAGAGCTCAAACCGTCAGAAGCTCGTCAATATAACGAAATTTAGCTGCATCAACAAATCAAAATTATATCGTATGCCTCAACAACATCAACTAGTACTGTGGTGGTAGTAGGGCGGATTGAAGTACTTCATCGTGGCCCTTGTTGATTGGGGTCTTAGTTCACTTGGTTTTTTATTGGAAAAAACTTGAGTGTTCTAAAAAAGAGTCGAAAATATTTTAAAATATTTTGATAATTTTTTTGAAAATATCTAAAATTTCAAAAAAAATTACTACAAAATATTAAATATTAAGGGAATGAACTTAGAGTATTGTCAGCATGATCTCTATGTTTTGTTCTTTATATTATTTTTTCTAAATTACTTTTTGTTCCCTATATTTACATCATCTCTAGTAGAGCCTCTATCCTTAAAAAGATATATATAGATCTTTTAAAATGTCTCTAATTATAGAGACTTTGAAGGGAGTCTAAATTTGGAGATTGAGATAGAGACTCTGCTGCATTGTTATAGAGATTAAGACTGTCCGCAATAGTATTTTAGAGAACCTCCCGTCGATGCTCTTGGGACTTAGAAGAGGGGATTTATGTGTCAGTTTGACTATGCCATGTGTCATGACTACGGGCATTAGTTGGCCATGTCATGAGTCATGACGTTTCAACCAAAGAAACGGGCGTCCGCGCCCACGGCGCCACAGGTTTGCGAGCACGCACCGACGACGAGCCCTAACTCCAAAGTCCAGAGGAAACCCAAAGATAGCCCACTGGTTTCGCCCCAAAAACCTCGGCACACCGCGCCACCGCACCCACCGAATCCAATCCTATTCCTCCATAAATAAGCAAGCCCGCCCACGCAACGCCACCCCACCAACAGCGACGACGAGGGTGAAGCGAGCGCTCGTCGGAACCGATCCAGTACGTGATCAAGTGAAGCCTCCGTTTCGATCCGAGCGAAGAGCGAAAGGGGCAAGAGCAATGGCGCCGAGCGCTTCGATGCTGTTCCTGAGCTACCACCAGCTGCACTGCAGGCCCGCGGAGGGGGCGCCGCCGCCCAGGGAGGCCGGGAGCCGCGGCGCGGCCGGCGGCGTCCGGCTCGGCCTGGCCGCCGCGCTCTCCTTCTTCTTCGCCTTCTCGCGGCGGCGTGCGGCGGCGGGGGAGGTGGGCGCCGAGGTGATGGGAGAGCGCGAGGAGGCGGCGGCGGCGGCGGAGGCGGAAGGCAGGTTCGAGGAGGCGCTACGGCTCAGCTGCTGGTCTTCGTGAAGGCGGCGTCGTCGTCGGGAAGGAAACGAAGCAGGCGCAACGTTTCTGCCTCACGATCATGGAGAGAGAAGAGAGATGCGTACGCCGGCAAAGGCAAAGGCAAAGGCAAAGGCGGGAGATATAGCTGTATATATATATCATATATGTAGATAATACTATAAAATAAAATATTAGCTCTGCTGCTACTAAAGTACTAATACATCTTTGATGTTCCATGTGTGTAGACTGTACACGGATCAGTCTCCTTTCTTTTTTTTTTTAAACCCCCTTAGGAAATGGTGGCACTGGCACTGCGCTTGTTCCTTCCTAATTTCGCTCGAATTGCACAAGCTGGATCGTCATCGGTGCTCGCAGATTTTAGATGGTTTAACTTGCGCCGGCGCCATCGCAGAACTCTGATTCCTATATGGATGCTTAATTATGAGCTGATTCACCCAACGGTTTGGAATCTTCTTTGCTGGCTTGCTGCCCCCATGATCCCTCTCGAACTGCAGCCTGCAGGATAAAGTCTATGGACTCGTCGACGACCCTTGTCCACCAGCTGGACCGGAGAAACGGAGATTCCAACCAACACGACGAAGCTCTCACGTCATCCAACACGACAGGAACGAGAATATTTTTTACATTTTACATTTTTTAATTTAAAAAAAGTCTTGTTTAATAATTTTTAAAAAATATACTTTTGCCGCCGGTTGGAACGGCGGGACGGCGGGTCACTTAACCTGCCATATGTTATGTAGCGGTTAAAATTGAATCAGCCGCGGTTCCGGCCGGTAGCCAGGAGCCGTTCACCAGCTGGTACCGCAGTCGATCCAATTCCCGTCATTTCATACGGCGGGTTAAGTGGCCCGCCGTTTCAACTTACAGTAGGAGGCTATTTTTAAAATTTTGTTAAATTGGAAATCATTTTTATTTTCGAAATAAAATAAGTATTACATGTGAAAAAAATCACACCTACGCGCTCACTCTTCGTTCTCCTTCCTCTGGTCTCTCCTCTTGATGACATGGTCCCTGGTGGCGCCTTGTCCTGATACTGGAGGCGGACAGCGCCTTCCCCGGCGGCACCTCAACCTAGCACAGGAGGCGGATTCGCGTATTTCACACAAACCCTAAGCCCCTAACAACTCCCTTGCGCTTGCGCGCGCCTTCACCTCCCAATTCCTCCGGCCCCGTGTTCTTCCCGTCCAGTCGTGCCCCCCGGACGACTCGGCTGCGGCGCTCGCTGATCGCCTGCCTCCCCCTCCCAATCCGTTCCGCACGCCATGAAGGTGAGCAAGCAAGAACAGCACTTGTGCTCCGGCCGCTTGTTGCTGCGGTCTCGGCTATATGGCGTTTTTCAAGGCTCGCCGGCCAAGTGCTCGACGTAATGTCTCCCTGGGTGTCCTGTGCAGATCGCGGTGGAGGGGTGCATGCACGGGGAGCTGGACAGGGTCTACGACACGCTGCGCCGGCTCGAGAAGGCCGAGGGCACCAAGATCGACCTCCTCCTCTGCTGCGGTGATTTCCAGGTGCGCAGGCTGCATTGCTGCCATTCGTTGTTCGCACCGACTTGTTCAGCGGCTATTTCTTGAAAGTGTTGCATTGTTACATGCGATTCATGCGGGGTGAAAGGTTACGTACGCTGGTTTGTTTTAATTATTAACTCACCGGCGACACACCTGCCTGGGATCATGCGTGAAATAGCAGTTTGGTTGGTTGTTTGTTTGAGCTGAAAACCAGTCAGGTGGACTTCGTGGGAATTCTAAAATACGGAAGCACAGAATCTGATAAGCATACTATATACTTAAATAGGTAGCTTCTTAAGGCCCATGAATCGTTCAATCGAATGCTGCAACCTATGGCTTTAGAATGCTGCACTATTTAGGACTTTCATGATCGCTAGATGCATATTTAGGAAGCTCTCTAGTCAATTTTAGGGTATTTCAAGTCCTTTTTTGGGCCCCTGTCGTGGGGAAGTTGACCTTACATGTCCTTAAGCAGGTCGTATTTAGTTCCATTCTCAACAGTATAGACAAAGCTAGTGTTCACACTGTGTTCATTGTTCATGTCTAATAGCAATTCAACACATGTAAATATATATTGCACTTTGACGGTCCACCTTTTCATGCAGGCTGTTAGGAATGTGAATGATTTAGAATGTCTTTGTGTTCCATCAAAATATCGTACGATGAACACTTTTTGGAAGTACTACTCTGGACAAGAAGTTGCTCCATACCCAACCATCTTCATCGGTGGAAATCATGAAGCGTCCAATTATTTATGGGAATTGTGAGTCCATCTGTGTTTCATGCAACTTCTGAAACATAATTTTATGGCCCTTCGTATGAATTTGTAGATGTATTGTTATGCTCTTTCAAATGTAATACCTGCTATTGTTTGTTCTGGTCTAATGACTATTAGGTACTATGGAGGATGGGCAGCACCTAATATCTACTTTTTGGGGTTTGCTGGCGTTGTTAAATTTGGAAACATTCGAATTGGTGGACTGTCAGGAATACATAAGCAGCAACATTACCACTTAGGTGAGTTTGTTCACATGTTGCTTAAGACACACGGGAGATTTGCAATTTTTTTTGGCATTTACGTCTAGAAGATATTCTGAACTACGACTGTAATGTTATTACACTTTGAATGGAGTACTCTAAACATATTGCTACTTATGCAGGACATCACGAAAGGCCTCCATACAACGATTACACTAGACGGTCAGTGTACCATGTGAGGCATTATGATGTTCTCAAGCTAATGCATGTGAAGGAGCCTCTAGATATATTCATGTCACATGATTGGCCTCTGGGCATTACCGAATATGGAAACTGGCAGAAGCTCATTCAGCAGAAAAGGTTTTTTGAAAAAGAGGTACTAACAATATCTTAAGGGATTGCTTTAAATTAGAAATTCAAATTCAATCGATCGCAATATTTTTCCTGATTTCTTCATAGACCTTTGACCACTGATCACACACATTAACCTTGTGAAAAATGCCTGTACAGAGCGTTCAAACTTTTTTTGCGTGCTACAATACGGGATAATGCATTTTGAGGAAAAACCATGAATTAATTACATTAACAAGTGGTGTCACAATTTTCATGGTCATTATGGTAGCGAAACAATTTTTCTAAGATCATAATCCAAGTGTTGGGTAACTTGGATTCTTGCTATGTGCCTACTGGGCATGTTTGTTTTCTTCTGCTAGCCTTGCTAATCTAGGCGAGTCAACTTGACTCCCCCAAAAGCATGGAAATGCTTGCTCTCCTTGACCAAAAGCAAGGCTAGGCAAGGGAACCAAACATACTTCCTGTCCACTAATCTTGGCAAGGCACATTAGGTGAACCTGGGCGAATTCATCTGGCACTTTTGGCTTAAAATGCTAGTAGTGTTCTTACATCCTTTCAGTATACTTATCAAAATTGCTTGATCCAGTGATATTACATTGGTTGATTCTGTCCTGACTTTTCTTTCCTCCACTCTCATTCCGGCTGGAAATTGCCCACTTCTTTTCGAGTCCTCTTGGTACCTGCTTTTACTCATGGCCTAGAAAATATCCCTATTGGAAAGCAATTCCCACAGCACCAAAACATGTATGATGACAACTTTGTCTGGCACGCATAGTGTTTGAGCGAATGGACTTTCTCACAAAACTCATGCTTCCTAACACATATCCCTGAGGATTGTATCGTATCTATATTTCGCGCTATTATTAACATTCCTTTATAATTTCAGGTCAATAACAGAACACTAGGCAGCGAGCCTGCAGCAAGACTACTGAACAAGCTAAAACCACCTTACTGGTTTTCAGCTCACCTTCATTGCAAGTTTCCGGCAGTAATTCAACATGGAGAGGGTGGACCTACAACTAAGTTTCTTGCACTTGATAAGTGTCTTCCTGGACGGAATTTTTTGCAGGTGCTCTTTCCCCCATTTCCAGATATTTTTTGTTATAAATAACTTTTGTTGCACACATGTCTGAGGTCATACCAATCCATTTTAGGTAATAGACATTCCATCCGAAACAGGACCATATGAAATCCAGTACGATGAAGAATGGCTGGCAATAACACGGAAATTCAATAGTGCTTTTCCCTTAACTCCGATGCGATTTACAATGCGGTTGGTGCATATAATGCCTATTTTTAGTAGGCAGTAGTATTCCGAAAATATTTAGCTTAAGCTAGATCTGGAGCTATTCAATTTTGTTATCTACAGGGATGAACAGCTTGACACTCAAGATGACCGACAGTGGGTTAGGAGCAAGTTAAATGCTACAGGGGCTAAGCCTTTTGATTTTGTCCAGACTGCCCCATCTTTTGATCCTTCCAATCCAACCTATAATCCATCCATAACGGGTAAGCTTAAGTATCCACATCTTATCTTTTGAGTCATAAATTACTAGCATCTACCCTCGAGGTGTTTCTTGAGGTCGAAATTGTACAGTCGTCGTTACTTTTTTTAATTGAAATTAGCACTGAATATATTGGGTTTAAACCATTTGTTATTTCATTGATATGTTATTTCTAATTTTTCCAAACAGATCTGCTATATAGCTTTGATATAGTTTTAGTAAGACTATGTTTGTCACCATGTTTGATTTTGTAAATCTTCTGATATGTGCTTTAACCGTTTCTCTGTTTTATGAACAGCTCATTTCAGAAACCCTCAAACCGAGTATTTTCTCCAGCTTCTAGATCTCCCGTATCTACTGGACTCATCTAATTCTCAGGGTATGTATCTGATAAATACGTATGGTTGCAGATCCATATCGTTTCTGCTGATATTTAAACACTAGGTTAGATGACACACACACACACGGAAAACTAAAACCGGTAAAACTGTGGCAATGGTTATTTCACGAGGGTCTTAGCTACTAGGTTGAAAAGTTAATTGATACTTTGGTTTATACTTGCTGCTTATAGATCTCATAAATCACAATGGTTTTACTTTGTGATAATTTGCTGATGGATTTGTGACAATTTGTTTTTTACTAATGGTTGACAGAGGTTGATAGAACTGAGTCAAGATCCCAGACAGGATATCGCTCTGATAACAACGACATAGAACTCCACGATGAAGTTAATAATCTTGCCGATAATGAAGTTGATGATCCTGTGGAAGATGAGGACTGAAAGGACTGAAAGTAGCGGATTCATTGAAGGTTTCACTAGGAGAACTCCTGTTAGCCGAATATGTTCATTGTTGTCCCTACATCTATAGAGCACTAGCTAGAGAGTTTTTGCTTTCTTTTTGAGAAAATTAGCTTGAGAGATCTGGAGTTCTGGACACCAAGAAAAGGTCGTGCACGGTGTCTTTCACCTGATATTAGCCATCCAGGACAGTATTGTTAGGGAAATTAAAGCTTCAACTCTTTGATACATGGGTACATAACATAGTACCTGAACGTTTTATTTTCAATTTGACCTTATATTTATTGCAATTGATATCTTTACCCAAAATTTTCAAAAGAAACCTTACAATGCAAGCTAATTACATCGACCATCCTTGCCCCCTTGTCTGGCACACCTGTTCGTTAGTTTGACTTGTGCTTTTTTTAATATGTTCTTGTCTATTTCCTTATCTTCGTTTAAATTTAAAAAATTATTTTTAAATCTGTTTTTTTTTTCTCAAAGACTCATCTAAATCTTTAAAACACAAGTTGAACAAATTGGATTGGACTTTTGATGCTATCTTAAAAAGATAAGTCAAATAAGTAGATAAGTCAAACAAGCCCGAAATGCTTGTGTTCGGGCTTTTTGAAACTGTTTCTTTTTTTTTCTGTCATTTCTCTAGACTAAATGTTTGGGCTTTTAAAACCTCTCAAAACTAGCAAAACAAAAATACTAGTTTCTAGAAACTATGAAGGTCTTGCATTTTGGTCGTTCCCATGCATGTGTACCAAACAGGATCCATCACGTCTGTTTAAGTACCTTGCGTCCATTTATTTCTAGTTTTATGGACTTGTCGGTTCCTTTTGTGGGGATAGAACAATCGGTTTCTAGCACGTAGTTTCTCTCTCTGGATGGAACGTTAAGTTTGTTTTGACTATGATTTTAAATTGTCTTTTAGAGAACTAGTATGATTATTGTTGATGCCAACTAGCCAAGTCCCTCATGTTTTGAAGTTGGTCGAGAAGGTCCCGCCCTGGGCGGGGAAGGAAAACAAGCTGAATGGGCCGAAACCACGGTATAAGTACCAGCCCAATCTAAGGCAAACATGGTGGGCCGATCATGTTGTAGGGATAGCCCATAAAACTCCCGGAGCTTAGCTACCGTCAGTCCGTACTCCGTACGGAGTAGTAGTGAGTAGTGCCTAGTCACGCGGCGCCGTCTCCAAATTCCAAAATCCCAAACCCTCTCTGGCTCCGGTTGGCGGCAATGGCGGCGCCGGCGGCAGACGATACATCGGCCACCCCGGGCTACGCCCTCCGCGCGACGCTCAGCGGCCACCGCCGCGCCGTATCCGCAGTCAAATTCTCCCCGGACGGCCGCCTCCTCGCCTCCGCCTCCGCCGACAAGCTCCTCCGCGTCTGGTCCTCATCCGATCTCTCCCCCGTCGCCGAGCTCGACGGGCACGGAGAGGGCGTCTCCGACCTCTCCTTCTCCCCCGATGGCCGCCTCCTTGCCTCCGCCTCCGACGACCGCACAGTCCGCATCTGGGACCTCGGCGCCGGCGGTGGGGCCCGCCTCGTCAAGACGCTCTCCGGCCACACCAACTACGCCTTCTGCGTCGCCTTCAGCCCCCACGGCAACGTGCTCGCGTCGGGCTCCTTCGACGAGACGGTGCGCGTGTGGGAAGTCCGGTCGGGACGCTGCCTCCGCGTCCTGCCGGCCCACTCGGAGCCCGTCACCGCCGTCGATTTCGACCGTGAAGGCGCCATGATCGTGTCGGGTAGCTACGACGGGCTCTGCCGCGTCTGGGACTCTGCCACCGGCCACTGCGTCAAGACCCTCATCGACGACGAGAGCCCGCCCGTGTCCTTCGCCAAGTTCTCGCCCAATGGCAAGTTCGTGCTTGCTGCCACCCTTGATAGCACCCTGGTGAGTTGTTCAAGATTGCCATTTTTCTTACTGTAATGTATCGTGTAGGAAAGTTTTTGAGCTCGCAGCATTTGTGAAATTGCAGTTGTGCTGTTGTGTGAATGCTTGACTGTTCTATAGTTAGTTACATTGTTAAACTTTAACATTAGTAGTTGTCAAAGGAATGGAATGCCAAAGCTGTACTTTTTTTGTGGTTCACAAGTGATGGGAGTGCCATGAGGAGATGAATGGGATCTGGAAGCTTCGTGGTTGACAGCAGCATGTCTGGTGTCTTCACATTGTCCAAAGAGCGTGCAGCAAATGCTAACTTTGGGAGGTATTTACAGGGATCCATGTTCGGTAGTTATGCTCGTTACCCCTGTCGATGCAGATTTCACAGGGCTATAGGTGATATTTCCACCTTAAACTCTCCTGTTGTTGAAGCAAGTCTTACTCCTCAGCTAATGTCAGCCATAGCCTGATGCATAATCAGATTCACTATATGCCCTCTTGAATTTGTACCATACTTGCCAAATCCAAACTGCTTCAAGGTTTGGGGTTTATTATCAGTGGAAATTGGAGGAGAAAGTGGTGAGCTGTCAACCTGAATTCTTTACCAAGACTCAGACAAATCGCTTCATGCCTGAAAGTTAAAGCTTCCGTTTTTGTTATGCCTAGCCTTGGAGAATACCCTTTTTTTTTCTTCGGGAAACCCTTGACCAGCTATAAGAGCTATTTGATCTTATCTGGAGATTCTGGGACAGGGTGTTGCGCATTGAACCCAGTTGCAATATGCTAACTGTTCCATATATATAGGTAACCTCTATTTTTAACGTGCTGCTATGGCTTATTTGTGATATGAATGATAAATTATAAAAACAATCATGTGGCTGACTGGCTGTTTGGGAAATACTAGATGGATTTGTCTTGGGAATGTAGTTTAGATAGTTTTCTTTGCAGTATAATGAGGCGGCATGCCATAATTGGGTCATCCCTCGGTAGTCCATTTTTTTTGTCTGTATGATTTTTGCATCTGGAAAACTCACACTGTCAGATGGTTCTTCAAAAGTAATTAGGTGTACTTAGTTGCTAATAGCTGAGCAGCTTTTCCTTCTACCATTAACAGTCGCTAATTCTTCTTGCAAGCTTTTATAATAATTATACTGGTTAGTCCTTCGAACCATCATGTTATTTTCAAAAGCAGAAATTTTTTTTCCGTGTTCTTCCTAAAAGTTTTCTCCAGATAAAACTCAAATGGTAATAATCCTGTTCTTGTTTTGCTTTGTAGTTTGTAATGTGTAATGTGATTCCAATAATTCAGAAGACGGTCAGCCAACTGTAGCAATCAAACCAAAAATTTTTGTTGTTTGAAACAAGTAATTCATAAAGAAACCAGATCAAAATCTTCAGTCCCTTTAGAGACTATAAAAGCCAGGGGATCTCTTGTAGGAACTGACATGATATGTAGGCCAACCAACTGTAGCAACCAAATTTTTTTGTTGTTTGAAACAAGTAATTCAAAAAGAGACCAGATCAAAATCTTCATTCCCTTTAGAGACTATAAAAGCCAGGGGATCTCTTGTAGGAACTGACATGATATGTAGGCACATCCACCTATAAGTAGAAATTAACCAATAGCCATAAAACTTGAGGCAATCACTACTGATAAAAATCTCGTTGAGGTAGGTCTTATAGGTACCTACAATGGTTGTGACAGTCTTTAGTCTCTTTAGAGGCTATAAAAGCCTTGTACTGTTGCACATCCACCTATAAGTAGGAACTAACCGTAAAACGTGAGTCAACAATCATTATTGATAAAAATCTCCTTTAGGTAGGTCTTATAGATGCCTGCAATGATTGTGACCTTGTAGTGCACATAGATATTAACTGCTACAGTTCCTGCTGCTTTGGAAAAATGGCATTGAAGCATTTGAGGGTAAGGATATTTTTGGATCATCTATATCAGAGATTAGGTTAAAATCTTGCCATGAGTCTAGGATGGGCTACAAAACTGTAAGTTGAATTTTTGTGCCGGTGTGTGGCCTGTGGGTATGTAAGTGACAAAGCCAAAGGGAGCCGGTATGTGATGTACAGATACTAGACTGATACAGATACTTGGACATCATTCTATCTAGTTAATGCCATTCCATTTGGTTTTTGGTTTGGCAGCAAATGCAACCACAGCTCAATGTCTACCCACTAATTACAGTTGGTCTCAAATTCCCACACTTAGATACTCATGCTACCTGGTTAATTCCGAGTTTTAATTACTAGCATGTTGCTATTTTAGAGTTACTGCCAGCTACAAACTATTGCTTTTTTTACCTACCGTTTTTGCCCACTGAACATCGATGCTCAATAGTTTCATGTGCCATGGCAACTTGGCAAGATGTTTGAGGGTGTGAGCATGCTCCCTGTATAAGTTTATTCCATTCCAATAATTCTGTCAAAGCCCCAGAATCTGGAGACAGGTCTGACTGTCTAATGGTATCCACAATTCGTACAGTCCTTGTTAGCATTTCTCGAGAAACTGAAGTTGGCCATAGGGTGGTCCTAAATTATGTTTTTCTCCAAACAGATAGAAAGAAACTAAATTAAGATGTCACCTGTGAACATTCTTGTAGGAAGTTCAAGTGTGATGATTGTTTTCTAAAGCATCACTCTAGCTATATCCATTATATGCAATCTGATTTAGCACCGCCATATGAATCAGACACAGGAAGAGAGTGCGTTAACCCGTTGCCACCATCCCCAGCCTCACCAAACCATTTTCTGAATGATCCATTATATTTCATTTAACATTATGCGTTGTGCTCCTTTTGTCAGTATGTACCCTTAAGAGCATTATAATACTTTAGCCATGCTGGTGGACTTTTACCCTAGACATTACATGTTGGTTCCTTGGACCTTTTTCCCCTGCTGCATCATTCTTCTGTACTATTCCATGCATAGCAAATATTATTTAGGATGTTTTAGATTTTTTACATCAGCACATTGCAAAGTAATAGTTTAAATGTATTTATGGGTGCCAAATGCTTGAATACTGCGAGTATTCTTGTTAGCTGTGAACATATTGCAACCACAGCTATGTTTGGACTTGCATATATATCAAGAAAACATTGTTCAGTCTTGTTTCGACAAATATTTAGCAACCTGCCTTGATGGACTTGGTATCTCAAGATGACTTCTCACGTATTCTTTATTCGTGCAGAGGCTCTGGAACTTCTCAGCTGGAAGGTTTCTAAAGACATATACTGGCCATGTGAACACAAAATACTGCATTCCAGCAGCATTTTCAATCACCAATGGCAAGTATATTGTCAGTGGCTCGGAAGACAAGTGTGTCTACCTGTGGGATCTTCAGTCAAGAAAGATTTTGCAGAAACTGGAAGGGCATACTGACACAGTCATTGCAGTGTCATGCCACCCCAGGGAAAACATGATTGCATCGGGAGCGCTTGACAATGACAAGACGGTAAAAGTCTGGGTTCAAAAGGAAGGAGATGAGTAAGCGACTTTTTACTGTCCTGGCTGTCATGTAACCTGATGGTAGATGAACATCTTAGCTTTCCGACTAATTATAGATTGATGTGGTGGTAACATGATGCTCCTGGGCTGTATAATTGAGTGATGCGTTGCCTGCTTCACTGCTGAGCGATGAGTCGAGGCACTTATACTGTTGTGGAGTTTCATGGGGAGGGGTGTAAGAAAGCCTGAACAGATACAATGCTTAAACTTCATTTGTTGTCTTCACAAATTGACCATCTTGAGATATGAAGTTATTTTATTACTTCATCCTGTTGCGTGGAATTTATGTTGAGCATACCTGTGCAGCTTTTGTCTAGTTTTCCCTTGCTGCCAGAGTCCTGTTTCAGTGGTTTATTCGTAATTTGGTAATGGTACTGCATCGAGGCTGGCCATTCTTAGGAGACTTGGAACTGCATTAAACATTGCCTTCAATTGCCGCCAAATGCAAGTTGCCAAGCTGTCTGTGGGATTGGGCCTCGAAAATCTTCTGTTCACAAAATGGGCAAAAGACAAAGCTATACAATACATTTTTTTGTTGTGGGCTTTGCAGTTGTTTGAGCCCAGCCGTTATTTTTGTACCTGCATTAGTTGGGTCGTTTGCAGCCATGACTCGGAAAACAGCAACAACCAAAAGGAGCAATATTTCACCATTTCTTCTGGTCTCTGATGTGCAAAGGAACCACAATAATACAAAGTGTTAAACAAAGCCTCCTCGCTAAGCATAACTTAATTGCATTGTTACCCCTAGATAATGACAATGTTCTTGCAACTGCTCTGCTGTTTATTCAGCCTCACGCATGGCTGCTCCTAGACAGACGACGAGTGTGTTATTTTTGGATACAAACCATTGGCACCACATTTCACTAAAACACCTTGGATGCCAATCTCCTTTTTTTTTTTTTCCTGAGACAGCGAAGTGAACTATGCATTACGCCTTGTTATGCAAGGTATATATATTGGTCATGGAGGAGGAGCATGGTCCATTTCAGATCACAAGATAAGGTTGTCGTTGTCGATTTCCTCTCACAAAAGCAGTCTCTGTGCTGCAACCTTGGGCCTCTTCAGTCTTCACATCTTCTTGTAGGCTTCTTGTTGCAGGCAGCTGCTGCTGAGCTACAAGCCAGGACACGCATAGTAGTCACAAACACGCATTAGGAAGCTATCTATCAGTCACCTTCAAGACACTTATTTTTTTTTCCTTGCTGCATTCGCATGCCAGTGCTGCCTGTCATCCCTCTGTTCGTCCCTCGTGACATTTATCGCCTCTCGCTTTCTATGCGGCATGATGTGCTGGTCCCCAACGTGCAATAAGGACGTGAATGGAAACGTTGTTTTGTTGCCTGGGGTGGTACGTTCTAAAAAAAAATTATTATGAATGCAAGTTTGAATATGGTCGAAATACGAATCAGCATTGTTGACAAGCAATCGCTGCAGTGCAATGATTAATCTTAAAAAGAAATATAATTTCACATTAAATTTATAAAAGATTTTTCAAATTCTTTAGACATATTGCAATAACATATGTATATTTCCATGACGATCATGAGTGTGAATAGCTCGAGTAGCATAGCAATTAGGATGGGAATCCTATAAAATTTATACATCAATGTTTCTTTATCGTGGATACAAGTATGAATTCGAGTAGATGGTAAACTATTGACCACATAGCAAAATATCAACCATATTCATATACGAACGGTAATTTGAGTAATATGGATAATTCATGGCTAGTTGAACCATTAGTGTTCGATGATCTAAGCAGACTTCAGAAAGTTGATTTGATTGTTTGCTTTTGCCGTTTCATCTCTTTTGTCCCATAAATAGAGTACAAAGAATCAAAGATACACATAGCATAAGAGAGACATGGTACATGGCACAGCTCACAATGCTAACGCTTGTGACTTAACATGAATAAGAGTCTCCATTCCTCTCCATCACTACAAGAAACAAACTTTTTGTCGTCGGCCATTTTACTTTGTGTCGTCGACAATAGACCTGACGGCAGTACATGCATTATTGTCGTCAGTACAAGTAACAGCCGACCACACAAATACGTGCATGCTATTCATCAGGTTGCAAGTATGACTCGTGTAGTCGGCCGGGAAGTGCTGAGGACATAGTGGTGACCTTTTCTAGTCGGCTAACCAGTGCCGACGACACAAGTTGGCATACCAGACGGCCCGTTAACGGTTCAAATAAGGTGGGCTCCACAGGTCGGAATTATTTTGTCGTCTTATCGTCGGCTTGGTATTCACTGATGATAGAAGCCTAATCGGGGCCCACTTTCAGGAAAAACGCCATTGCCAGCAGTTGGGCCCAGTGCAATTTGTGTCGTCGGTATGACGCTGGCCGAGGACATTGTATTTTTAAGGCCTTTTATCCATTTAAAATATTTTTTAACCTTTTTTTGATATAAGCCAGAACAAATTTTTTTGGGAGCTTTGTGTCGTCAGCAACTGTTTGAGCCGACCACACAGATCACTTGTGTAGTCTGTTTCTGTGAGGCCGACTACACATGTACTTTCCTGCTCTTATCTTTTTATCTGTTTAGCAGTAAATAATCCAGAAATTAATGCACTACTGTATGGTTGCTATAATTGTGATGTAAGTGTAATCACATGATTGTCACGTAGTTAATTTGCCACATAGCTCTGGCAAGGGATCTCGATAATCGGCTGTAGTACTCAGCAATTTAGTTAGATGTGCTATGTATATGTGTTAAATAACCTCCATGTGTGTGCGCATTGTAACTTCAAGTTTGCTATATATTAGTAAACATCATTTATGAAATTAATACGCAAAGAGACGATGTAATACATTGATCGATGTAGGTTCGAAAGGTTGGGGGGTGTATTTGTGTAGTCAGCAAAATTCACGGCAGACGACACAAAGGGGCCTTTTGTCTACGGCAAATTACAAGCTGACTACAGAAATAATTTGTGTAGTCGGCTTCTCATGCCCGACTATATAAAATGAATTTGTATCGTCGGTCTTTTTTGTGCCGACTACACAAATGTTTTTTGTAGTCGGTTTTACGATGGCTGACGATATAAGGTACATTACTGTCATCGGCCTTTCTTGTGCTGATTAGAGAAGCTACCTGTGTAGTCGGTTTATGGGGCTGACTACACAAATCTTGTGCATCAAGGACTTAAGTGGATTGGGGATTAGGGCATCACTAGCTCAAAGGCAAATACCCGCAGCCAGCCACTGCCGCTCCTACGCAGCCACCGCCACCCCTTCGCGCCGCCGCCGCCCCTGTGCGCCGCCACCCCGGCCCCTGCGCGCTGCCGCCCCCTGTGCGCCGCCGCCCTCGCCCGTGCATCTGTTGTGAAAAATGTGGTTATATAATTCTGGGATATTGGGGTTTTTTTGCAGGTAAAAAATGTGTTTTTTTTCAATTTATAGGAAATTTTTCTGGTAAATAACTTGTGTAGTCGGCCACCCAGAATGCCGACGACACAAACTGTACATGCGAACTGCCCTTCCAGAATTTATGTCGCCGGCCTCCCATACGGCCGACCACATAAAGTAACTTGCGTCCTCGGCAATAATTAAGGCCGACGACATGAGTTGAACGTGGGCCCATCTGGCACGGTTGAATAGGTGGGCCCATGGTTGCTTTGTGTCGACGGCATTAAGCAGGCCGACGACACAAACTTGGCTGTGGGGCCCTCTCGTCAGAACGGATTCCCGTCTGGCGGCCGTTAGCAGTTCGGTGGGAAACAATTTGTGTGGTCGGTACATGGAGGCCGATGACACAACTTAGTGCCAAGCGGGCAGCGGTCAATGGCTCTGTGTCGTCAGCTTTGTAGTTTGGCCGACGACACAAGTGCTTTGTGTCGTCGGCGTTGTGTCGTCGGTATTTTGACTTGTGTAGTCGGTTTTGGCCAACGACACTGATAGAGATCCTTGTAGCATCTGACAGTTTATATTAATTTTGCCTTGTTTATGTTACCGGGTTGGTATTTCACCATTTATACATTGATTGTATGCTCCCATAAGGGATACTAGATGGATAGTATACTCTTTTAACGGTTACTTTTCTAAATGATGGTTAGATTAAAATATTTTACCACTCTATTATATTGCTACTAAGTTTATTAGAGTGGTTGTTGCTAATTAAATAGTTTTTGGTGTGTTTTTTTGGCATTGCATTCATGTGCTTTCATGCTCTTCCTTAATTAGACGTGTTATTTTTTTTTTAATAAAATGGGCATCTACCATTTCATTAAAGAAAGACGAAACTATGCACATACAAGAAATAGCTAGCAAGCTAGCTAAAGAATTCCGGCAACTATGCATTGGTTATAGAGTTGGATACCCTATGCCACAAGAGGATATCCTCCTTGATCCTATCTACAACATGGAGGAAGGGGAGGTTGCTTCCCTGGACAACTTTGTTCCAAACGTTCTAGATGGTCTAACTCAATGCCATTTATTCCTTCCTATTGTCCTTTGGGATTTAGAGGAGGTTTGGGGTCACTATGTGTAAAACAAAGCATCGTTTGGATGTTAGAGAGTTTTGTGGTGCGTAACACAAAGAATCTATCGTCAATTGGGAGCGAGCCTTCCTAGTCGAGTTTACTTCTGAATTGAGGGATCAGAGAGCCCTGTCGTGATCACGGCTTCCAAGATGTTAAAGAGATCTTGATGTTGATGCAAAGAAGGGGGGTTATCTTGGTTCAAGCCTCTGGGTAAGGGATAATAGATCTATGTACAGTGCTTCATTATAATCAAGAGATCACAGTACAAGGGTTCGTAAGAGAAAAAACCTAGATAAGGCCTATCTAGATGCGATGTAGAACAGATGGAATTGAGGTACGTGTGTCCTCTACCCTCACATAGGAGATAGGTATTTATACTAGGCATAGGGATACAAATATAAAAAGATAAACACACATGATAATTAATCCCTAAAAATATGCAATCCGTCGGCACAACCTAGAATGTGCACCATCACTGTGGGTCGGGCCGTCGCAAGGACAGAAGGCTTAGACACCAGGCCTTTTGGAGTCTTGATTAATACACCACGGGCAACAGGCTAGCACGTTGCCACCATCTTGGGTAACTACCCATCCCTAGGCATCGGGCAAAAGGATACCCGAGGTACACCAAACAATGTTTCATTGTTTAAGGAATGACATAATATTCCCCGATAGGATCTCCCCTAGATAGTCTAGGAATATGGGCATTGTGCAAACATATGATCAATAATCTCTAGTGCAAGTCATAGAGGGGCCAAAGTGCTTCATGTGGACACACTTTCCCAGTGAGAGAGTCAATAGTGTCAATTCTCCCATGTCTAATAGTTTACATGAATAATTTACATTCAATTTCTATCTTTGCTTTCCAAATGGATAGGCTGATACACTAGAGACGACAGACCGATTTGTCATAGTAGATCCCATGAGGAGAGGGGATCTAGATGATGTCGTCGTACACAACTAGGTTGAGGGTGATGTCTTGCATGAGATTTCAAAGGAGGCGATATCCCTAGAGCATAGTGACTATATTGAAATTTTCGATAGTAATGAATCTTGATATGATTATGCCCTCTTACCATCCCCAACAGTGACCAAGGTAGCTGAGGGGGATATGTTAATGTCCTTATCGCATTCGGAGGTCAAAGCAGCATCAAACATAACCAAGGTTTATCTCTCGACTTCCATTCATACTAGAGCCAACAAAAATACAAAATTCTGGCAAAATGTTGGAGGTATCAATTTTGAAAATACCAGTGGTGATGGCTAAAATGGCGACAAAGATGGCTCACCTAGATTTCTGGAGGTATCACGACAATGATGGCAACAAGAAATTCGACATGGGTTGGAAGATTTTTGGGTTCCTCGTATCGCTCCTCCCTTGCGGCGCTCGATAATGGTGGATCAAGGAAGTGGTGGTGCGCTGATGGTAAAAGGGGGCTCAGACACACTATCCGGTGGCAACAAGCATGTCTCGGAAAAAAAGGGGTAGAGAAAAAGGTGAGGAAGATCACGTGATAATAACCATCAATAATAAATGGTTAATCTAACAATCCTGGTCTCTCCCTCCCTTGGCCCTCTCCCTCTTCCATTTGGGTGAGCTCGCAGTTGCTGGCAAAGAGAGGGAGTGGATATGTGCTTCGCCATCATCCTTTTTCCTTCTCCTCTCCTTTCTCTTCCCTCAATACCCTAAGTACATCATCTTATATCCAGATTCGACTAATCCATGTGACTCCGGCATCCTTCGTTACACTGAGATCTAGAGTGGAGGAGGATGTCAGTCGGCCATCGGTGGCGAACTCAACAATTTGAGAGTTGTGTTTTGGGTGGTTCCGCTCGTCTCCTAGGCATGCTTTGTCCATAGGGGTGTGTAGCATCTTTGCGCAAGAGACGATCGTCTTACATGGATATGATTATGAGATCTCATGGGATACTAGAGGGATTTGGCATGTTGACAGAGCCATGAAGCACTAGTTGGCACCTTTTTTTGGGTGCGTCGTCATTCTGCCATGGCCGCTGGATCTAATGTGGGTGTAGTTGCCAATGATCGAAGGCGGTTAAATCTGGATCAACAGCTCGATTCTAGCATAGTTGAGCCTAGGGCGGTAGTTTTGGGCTTTGGTAGCAATGTTATTCATAAAGGTGTATGTGCGCCAGACTATCTATGTTGATGATGCCATTATGATGGGTTATACGATGTTGGCTCTACAGGTAGCCCAGACCGTGACCTATGGTGGAGAATCCTGCGACGACATTGAGTGGTGAGGATTATCTCTTTATTTGTTGACTCAGTGGGTGGCTTTGTAATGAATTTCAAGTTGTTTCGCTTTGTTTCGACTGGTGAACATTTCTTCTCAAGACCGGTTAATTTAAGTATTTAACTGTTGCCCTAGTCCTCACTAAATTCTTGTAGGTGATGTGAAAAGATTTTGAATTTGGTGTTGTTTACTTGTAAGGAATCCCATGAAGGTTAATGAGCATCTTCTATGCGAGGATGTGCATACCACAACCATAGAGAGTTAGGGTCATCTTATTGTCATTAGTTCGTTTTCCTTTTTGTCTACCTTAGCGTGACAATTGTTTGTCAATCGCTAAGCCTTGTAGTAAACATTTGTAATTGCCGTATACATCTCTTATTGATGCAAAGATCAAAAGTTTCTCCCATATATAAAAAATAGATGGCTAGTCACATTTACATTTTGATAGGCAGATGACAACCGTCTTAGCTGCGTGAGTGCCAGAGTGCAAATAGAAACAAAGTTTAAAGGGTAAGGAAAAAGCACGGATTCCAAGGGATAAGTGATATTTGATGTTTTTTGGGGGCAGTACGGTAATATTTTTTCTGCGTAAGAATGAATCCAGCTGTAGATGTCATCGATACATGCATATATATATTCTTGGTTTTTGTCATGATGCTTTGTGGCACTAATTGCTTTCCAAGTCCTAAGAGTACGCCTTTTAGCCTTGGAAGCAACGTTGATTTGCATTGCTTAGCTAACCATGCATGTTTTTTTTTTTGAGCAAAAGGCAGGAGCTACCATCTATTGATTAAAAGAGAAGAGGTTTACAGAGTTAGGGGTTTTAAAGTCCTCTACAAAGCTAACAAACACCTGTCCAGCTAGCGTTACTTAACGAGCCGCTCACCGGTTATTTTAATATTTTATCGGCTTCTGCTATAATGAAATGAGCTCGTGCGCATCTATTCAATTCAATTTATGCTTCTTTAAGTCCCTGAATCACTTAATTCGCTTGTTTTTGCTTCGGGGTAGGTTTTATTTTGCAGGTTTTCTAAAGCATGTAACCTAGATCTTTAAGCAAACAGATGCAAGGTATAAATATTTTGTTAAGTACTTCAAATAAGTAGAGTATTTAATATCTATGAAGTACTCCGAAAATATATAGGTTTGATCTATCACATCTCGCGGGTCGTCTAAAGTTTCCGGTTTAAATCTAATTGGATACCAGCTATAAACATCAGTATCCTAGATAAGATTATTTAGCAAAAAAAAAGAAGCCAAAATCAGTTTTTGGATTGAATTTTGAATGTGCCGGTCGAACAGGGTAAAGGTAGGCAGGCTCGTCCATGAAATACGCTTTTCTGAATAACGTTTTCTAAAAAACTGTCATATAAAAATGGATTTTTTTTAGTAATTGGAACACAGTTGTCATCCCAAGTGTTTGGGAGGCCTTGAGGTCTTGAACCTATTGCACTTTGGCTCAGCTCCATGGTTGACGTAGCTCTGACTTGACCGAAATGCTCTCAACAGGATGAGGTGGACCTATATCTTTTTTGTGTAGCCATGACAAACTTCACAAAGACGGATGCATGCAACGACTTCTGACATAATTGTTCAATGATCTAGCTACCTCTCCGCTACATAGTTTCCAACATTTTCCATATCACTAGAGAAAAAAGTTCTATAATAATGTAGATGTCAATGACTCTTGGATCTGCTTTGTTCGCCACCTAGAGACTGCAAGCCAACTACACGAGTAGTATTCTTAAATATACAAAAGGGAGCTTCAGCCTCCCCTTGATGCCACGCGTCATCGCCAATGTGCCACATCGTCACGTTTGTTCGTGGCCGTCCGATTGCGCGTGCCAGCCAGATCCGGCCGTCCATTAATTTTTTACGTATAAAAGATTTTTTCCACACAGATCTCAGCATCAAGGGCAGTTTGACTGGTTGGTTAGCTAAGGCAACCGCTCATTTGGGAGCCCGTGGTTCGATTCCCCGTCGCCCCCTTTTTTCCCGGGCGCGTCGCAGCTAGTTAATCAACGCCTGAAACGTCCTTGCGGCCGTGCGACTTTCCAAGGCATGATCCTTCGCGCCTCAAACGTCCTTGTGCCACGTCGCTTCGAAATCAGCCAGTGCATCCACGTCGCTCCAAAATCAGCCGGCAAGCCATGAGTCGTCCAATTTTTCTTGTCCGTTAGATCTTTGCGCTGGCAGCAATCCATCCGTTCGTTGGGGCGCTGCAACCTTAACAAAAAAGCGCTCCCTTTTTTTGTATTTCAAAATGATCCCTAGAGGTTCGCAGCGGATCCCTTCTGCTTTGTATTGCTGCTAGGGAAAAGTTGCGCTCGCGTCCCTCAACGTCTGCATGCAAATATGTTACGATTTTAGGTGTAATGGAAAGATTTATGCCTCCAAATCGTACGAAGGTTTCTTCTCTACTCAACATGTACCCATTGTTCCTGGGAAAGTCACCCAAAACTTGCTTCATAAATCATAGTACAATTTAATCTGTGGGGCCTTTTGACTTTTTGTAAGGGGGTTTCAAAAACTGTTTGTTTGTTTGTTTGGGCTTCTGGCTTCTTCTGAAGGTAGAAGGTGGCTAGAAGCTCAAATAAACAGGCTTACTCTATGCATAGTCTTAGGTCTTGTTCTTTTCGGTGTATCGTTGCGTTGGCGTATTACTGTAGCAAATTTGAAAGCCCTTGAAAAGAGGTCTAAAGATTATTAAAAAAATAATTAAAAAGTAGTTTTACGATCTTTGAAAGCACTACTAAATTAAAGTCACGAAAAAATCGTTACAAATTATCACAACATATAGCCTATATAAAAATAATAAAATTTGCTATAGTAACACGCAACGGTACGATACGTCAAAAAGAACGAGGCCTTAGAGGTTGCCTTCTTAACATTTCGTCAATCGTTTTTCCCATATTGTTCCACTTTACTCAACTGCCCACTGTTTACTGGATTGAACGAGCGGTCTAACCCATCTAGGTAAATCACGTTTTATGCTTCTTCTATATATAAAAGTTTAAATTAACCCGCTAAGCTCCGCGTCATAAATTTGTCAAATATCTAAACAATGTTTATGTTAAATTGTTTCTTAGGGGAGGTGGTCTAGCCTTTTTTGATATACAATCAGTCAATCACAGCCTTGATATCTTTTTTTCCTGTCATTTTTTTCGAGCAATCTAAAAAATTAACATACGAGGCTATAACCGCACTACATCGTTCATGTGTGCAATCCAGTGTTCATAGTCGGCTTTAACTTACTCCTTGATTGCACCATTATTGTTTAAAGATATATATAACTAGCAGTTTTTTGCATGCTAATGCTTTTGTTGGCCATAAAAAATTGTCTGCTTTGAACAACATATTCGTATCGCTGGGTTTACGAATGTTTCTCTCGAAGGCAAACTAACATGGCAAACCCATTTTAGCTTTCCAAAGTTGATGATTCATCGTCAACGTCCTCGGCGGTCGCAAAAGAAGACCCCGCAACCTGTTTCCAATTGTATCCTTGATCATGCTGCTGCTGTATATCCCCTCTAGTAGCTTTTCTTGGACGAGAAGGAGCGGCACTGCTAGCCGTCTCATCAACATAATCAAGATCACCCCGGCTGCCACTGTCACGACGACCACTCAGTGTCCTGCTCAGAGCCTTCCCAAACTTCTTCAATGAACGCGACATCTCGAATCACTCCCTCTGACCAAGTGCCCACTGACAAGACAATCCCACTGCCAAGTGCCACTGACCAAGTCCCAACCACAAGAGCCAACCACACCACGAGCCAACCCTGAACACAAGCGCGGGAAAAACCTATTCAAAACCTAGAACTCGGTAATCAAAGGAATTTGCCGGGAAAAGAGGCGGGAAGCCGTTACCGAGCCCTAGAAGGAAAGAGGATGCCGCCGTGCGCGGAAGGATCGTCCCCTAGGCCCTTCCATAGTCCCACTCGGAGCATCCAACGAAAGAACCCTTGAAGACTTTCTCTTCTGCCCCACGACCGACCCCGATTGATCCAACGGGAAAAGCTCCTTCCCCTTGCCACGAGTGCGGCCACGGCCACGGCCACGAGTGGCCCGACCTCCTCGACCACCCCCACGGCCTCTCCCTCCAAGCTTCACAGGGGAAGTTACCTCCGCGTTCTTCACAGCCTCGGCCTGGGAGGAGCTGCTCCACCCACTTCCTTTGGAGCCCCTCGAGCGACCCGAGGCCTCCTTATAATTAAAGCCCGAGCCAAAGCCCCCTGTAGTGGACGACGCAAAGCCCGATTTTGCTCCACTCGCCTTCTTGCTAGAATCATCAAGGACACACACTTTTTTTGCCGCATACGGTAGGTTGCCATCTTCGTCACGGACAGCAGGATTTGGGCAAATCAAAGAAGAGTGACCCAACAATCCGCATGAGAAGCAAAAGAGAGGCAGACGTTCATATTTCACTTCAAAAGTTTCCAGTGAATTATCCCTAGAGGAGAACACAGTCACATATCTAGGGATCGGTTCGTCCACCTTCAGCTCGACCCGCACTCGCATGAAGCCCCCCCAGCATCTGCCAAGGTCATTCGTTTCCACCTTCAACACCGTACCCAGGGGCTTAGCAATTACCTCCCCCCAATGGACATTCATCAGCCTATAAGGCAAAGCGAAAATCCTGGCCCAGATTGCCAATCGATCAAATCGAACTTGCAGTGGCTTAAAATCCGCATCATACTTCTTCAGCAACACCGCATGTTTACCAACCACCCAAGGCTCCCTTTCAAGCACCCGATCTCTATCAGCCTCAGAACCAAATTCCACCAAGAAAAGGTTGTCCCCAACTGGATTGAACATCAACCCACGAGGATTGCCCCACGCCGGCCTCATTGCAGCGGCAATTGTTTGGATATGGAGGACAGCAGGCGCCAAGACCTTACCAACCAATGCTCGAGCCGGATCGACCAAATCGTTGCCCTCCGCATTGTCCAAGACCACCACCTTTGCCTCCGCAGCCGTGAGGTGAAGGCATGCCATCATCTCTGCAACTCGGTCACCTGAGCCAAGCCCAGATCTGCTCGCACCATCTTCAGGAACCGTCGTCGCCGTCTTCGGTTTGCCCCCATCCGCCGGGTGCGCCACCGGAGGGGGAAGCACAGCCCCACTGGGCGCGGTCCCCCCCAACGCCGTCGTCGCCTGAGACCCTCCATCCTCCATCGTCGCCGCCTCCCCACGAGCAGGTGCCGGATTTCCCAGAGGGGAGAGCCAAGGGTGGGTAGCGAAGAACAGCAACGCCCCGAGGTCACCCCGAGCTCTCCTCTTTGGCGAAACCACAGGTGCCCAAACCCAGGGAGGGAGTAGATCTGAGGGAGAGGAAGACCGGGAGAGCAGATCGCTAACCGGATGTGCTCCTAGAAGCTAGATCCCCCCGCCGGAGCTCAGTCATCGGCGCGCAGCGTGAGTCGCATTGGGAGCTCATCAAGGATGACATTAGCAACGCGGTACGGGGTTTTCTCACGGGTGAGGAGATCCCGGAAGGTTTGTGTGACTCAATCATTGTGCTGATTCCGAAGGTTCCGGGGGTTGATCTTCTTTCAAACTTTCGGCCTATCAGCTTATGCAACGCCCTGTACAAGATTGCTTCTAAAGTGGTGGCCAACCGGCTTAAGGCTGTGATGATGAAGACCAAGTGTTGGTATTGTTCCTCTACCCTCACATTGGAGGGAGGAATTTACAACAAGACCTAGGGATATAAAACCAGAAAAGATAACTATACATGACAATTAACCCCCTAGAATATCAGCTCGTCTTAGCGTAATCCACAGTCTTAACGCTTTCCACCGTCACGGGCCAGGCCGTCGTAGAGACAATCGTCTTGGATATTAAATCTTCTGAAGTTTTGATCAACACGTTACCGAGAAATGGTTTGCCCGATGCGTCGCTCGGCTTTTCCTCACCTAGGAGTTCTCCATCTTCCCCCCCCCTCCTCTCTCTCTCTCAATATTTTGCCAATTTTTTTGAATTTTCTAAAAAAAGTGATCGAACCCTTTTTCCTCCTCTCCTCATCCTTCATCCGAACCGACTGCCACCCTAGCGGGTGGCAACCACTTCGAGGGCCATGCGCGACCACGATATCGTGTGCTCGAGCCGCTCTGCCGCTCGTCCCGCGCGCGCCGGTGCTGAAGCTGGTCATGGTGGTCGCCGGCGACGGGTAGCGGCCTGCTTAGGGAAGGAGGAGGAGACGAAAGAATAAGGACCCGATTGCTTTTGATTTGAAAATCCGAAGAGAGTGATTGGAAAAGACTAAAAAAGAGATGTGAGGGCTGCGCACGAATCCCACCATGCCATCAATGATTATATATAAACTATGGATTTCGTTCCCTTTCAAGAACTGTGCTGTAGGCCTTTTCATTTCTGGAATCTGTACTGTACAGCTCTGCATTGTTAATTTGCTGTTTCAGAACAGTCTGTGTGCTAACAAGTAGCAGTCACTGATGGAACCCAGGTTAATTATGATCCAACGTCCACAGCATCGTGAGCATTATAATATTTTCTAGTGGTAAGCTATCAGATGTAAACTGAACTGTCTTTTTACCTTTGCTGCATGAGACCTGTTGGCTACTTGGCTTCCTCCAGCTGGACCGGCCACATCTATCTGTGTGTCAGTGAAACCGATGTCATGTTACTCTTACTTAACCAATGCAAATTGCCACGTTCACAACAGTTATGAGCCAGAACCCAGAGATGATCACAGCTTACCTTTAACCCAAAATTTCTAGTAAGAATTCCAAGGCACTTCCCATAAGTCCAGAATTCCTACACTAAACGGAAATGACGAAACCCAAACCAAAATATCAGCGGCTCAAGCGGTTTACAGAAGTGGCTTCGAGAAGCCGCAGCTTTTAGTTTATTTTGGGTTTGAAAACTTTTATCTCATGACTTTAGGATTTTACGTAACAACTTTTAATAATTAAAATCATTCAGTAAACAAACAGTTCAGATAACTAGTCGGGTTGAAGCACCCTACCTCGGCCACGCTAGGCTCTGGTTTCCTCTCACACAGCCCATGAACGCCAAAGTTCTTGGACAATACTTCCACCATAGCTCGAAAAATTATAAAACTATGACGGGGCTCTCTTTTCAGTACAAATACATGTAGTATATGTATGGTTTTAAATAATCAATCTAAATGGTTCTACAATATCTTATTAACGAGGTTTTAAAACTTTTAACTTATATGTATTCGAAATATTAAAGTTTTTGTGAGACGGATGAAGTATCCTTTAGAGCATCCCCAGCAGAGGCGCTGTCACATCGACCTGCATCACATACGCGCGGGCCAAAGAAAATTTCAAACGCGCGGGCGAGCTGCTGTGTCTGCAAGGGCGGACGCGCGAGCAGTTACGCGCAGGCGAGCTACTGTTTCTGCTGTGTCCTAGCGTGATGCAAGTGCGAATGAGGAGGCTTCTGTGCATGCTCTTAACCTAGCTCTGCATGCATATCGACCATTTTTCTACCTTGGGGGAGTTGGGTCCCTCCATCCATGATTTTCTCTACCACATATTGTTTGCTGTCCATGATGGAGGATACCAACGGGCGACAGACTGACAGGGCCATCCATCATGGTCAGCTGCTCACCTTGCCCTGCTCGATGAGCAACGCCGTCGGAAAGCGGCCCTCATCCGGTGTCCATTAGCCTGACAAGGCCCCCCGGCACCAAACTAATCACTCACGTGCCGCTGCTAGCTCTGGTGCGACTTGCTGTCATTGTGACCCAGCCAAGTTCAATCGTGCTGTTATCTACATGCATGGCCAAGTCCTTTTTGGACGATGCTACAAAAGGTCCATTTACGATATGTTACACAGTACCCCATGATATAGTGAGCCTTAAATATTTAAAATCTAAGCATTCCACCGAGGTTCTTTTCGGTTTGAATTAAAACTAAAACCTAACGATAAAAATTTATCATTTTTGAATAAATAAAATGATGCAGTACTTTGTAGTTATTTTTTAGAGATTTTGAATGGTTCTTCTCAAAGTTCCTAAAAATGTTTTTTAATGATCTTTGGCTCTACCTGGCCTCTTTCAAGGGGTCATAACTTTCTCAAACTAAAATTTTCAGCCACTTTTAGCTCAAGAGAACAAGGCCCAAATGCTCACGAAATGACCTACCATATCCCCATCCATCTCTGAAGGCAGTTCTCTTCTTTCAGTTTAAATCCAACGGTCATATGCTGTAACATTTTTTGTAATTATTTCTTCGTAACTTTGTTGTTTTTTTCTCAAGAATTTTTTTTCATCTTTTTTTAAGTCTTCTTGAGCCTTTTTTGAGCGTACTCAACTTTTTAGCTTATAAATCAACCGAACTTTTAAGCCAAATTAAAGAGGGTCAAGCCTACTCTTTTCGAATTAATTTACTTATGTTCATCCTCATTTGCTTATCTTCGATTTCAAAAACACAAATTCTTTTATATTTTTGGTGCATTCATATTGAAGATGTATCACAATTCACAAAGCTCTAAAAAGTAAGCCAAACGAAATGTGTTAAATTTTCCAAGCCGCTTTTTGATTTAAAAAAATAGACACAAAAAAGAACAAGGGACAAAATATTTTTACGTGGAAAACTCTTGCAGAAAAAACCATGGACATACCTCTCTTACAAGTGGAGTACAGCATGACAATTACAATGAACTATCGTAGAATATACTCCCTTCGGTCATAAAAAGAAGTCATCGTTGACTTTTGGACACGTCTTTGACCATTCGTCTTATTCAAAAAAGTTATATAAATATTATTTATTTTGTTATGATTTGGTTTATTATTAAATGTATTTTAAGTATCACTTATATTTTTACATATCTGAACTAAATTTTTGAATAAGGCGAATGGTAAAGGCGTGTCCAAAAGTCAACGGCGGCTTCTTTTTGTGACCGGAGATAGCAACATTTTTGGATGTTTTCAAAGTTCAGCTTATCAAAATCACCAGATCAGCGAATCATATAGATCAAAATCGAAGTTAAGCTTTCGGTATTCTTGCCTCTCCGTTCTCTCTCACCTCTCTCCCACGTCCGTCCCTTGGCCACCCCCGTTCTATGTATCTGCCTCCCCTGTCTCCACAGTCGTCTCGGCGAATGTATCATGCACCGGCCGACCGGCCATCAGACCAGCTAATGTCCTCATGTGTCTCTGTCTCGCTCTGGCGATCGTCTCCTGCTCGCTGCACTGATCGCTGATGTTAACGCCCGTCTCGTTTGTCAAGAGCTAGCGCTATCGATAGATCGACAGATCGATCGATCGAGACGTCGATCGTCGAGACGTCGACGCTTGTTGGGTTGATGAGCTGCACCAATGCACCTGCACCGATGGCCTAGCTGGGGCTAAACAAACGACGGCATAGTTTTACATATTAATTGCGGTACTAGCCAAGATTCAGTGCTTTCTCGTGAGAAAATCTAAATTCCGCCGTCCAGACTATGAGCAAATGAGGTCATATGTCTTTAGGTTCATTGTTAACAATATGTAATCGGTTTCACCGTCGACAATTGGTGATATACTGATATACTTAGAGCATCCCCAGGAGACTCCCTATCAGTGCCCTCTATCGCTACAGTAATTCGCGTTTCTCCCGCGCAGTGTGCTGCTGCTCTCTGGCCTGTGTTCTCCCCGCCGGCTTTGTTCAAATATTTTTGAAGTACAGGGTCAAGTGATGAGGCTGCAGGGGATGCTCTTAGGTTGTACATGTGAGTTTTGGTATAATGATGTGTTGGATAATTTTAGTGAAGTATGTACGTCTATTTGATGGACTGTATTCGCGGGTAATTTTATTGAAGCGTGACACCAGCAACGATCGTTGCTCCCTGTAATACTGTTTGATAATAGATAGCAATTTTCCTTCACACAAAACAAGATATTTTCTTTATACTAAAGAAAGTATCCTATGCTTTTTTTATGGGCTTGTTTTCCAATAAAAATCATGTCATTAGCTTAGATTTCTCGTCCTCCCGCATATTAAGTTCCCTCATTCCTTCTAAACTTTAGCCCTAATCCCCCTCCACAGCCCAGCTGCCATGCTTAGATGCAACTGCTAAGAGCACTGAGGCTCCGTTCTTTTGGGCTTAATAGCTTAAGGGTTTAACAACTTAACGACTTATCTATATTTTGAAAAGACATGTGTTTTGGGTTTTTAGTCTATTTTTTGTTGTCTTCGAGGTGGGTCATAATGCTTTAAGAAGCAAGTCAAACAAAATAGATCCGAATCTAGAGACTACTTTTAGAAGCTCTCGAAATTCAGTGATTTCAGACATTCAGGTGTTCAGCCGCTCAGATCAGCTCAAAAGAACAGAATCTAAATTTAGAAATACGATTTCGATTGTGCTAGATCGCAGTACAATGAAAATTCAAAGGAATTATAATCAATCTGTAACCTTCATCTCTGGTGGTCATCCTCCATCGTCATCGACCACTGTTGTCTTTTGAGTTCAGTTCAATGTTTTAGGGTTCCTTTGGGGTTAGGGTTGGGGTTAACTGCACCCCTCGTCTTAAAGGGTGATATGGGAGGCAAAGACTTGATGAAGAGTGGTGGTCGATAGTGGGGCGACAAATAGACATAATTATGGACAGCCTGACCCATTGATCGGGCTTGGGCCTAGCCCAAATTGCTTTGCCCAAACAGGGTGAGCTTTGTCGAATTTTTTACTGTTTTGGCTTTAATTTAAATTAGAATTAAAAAAATATCCCTGTTTTAATAAATTAAAAAAATAGCCTTCTGGCGCTCGCCCAACGAGCGTTTAATAAAATCCGCCCGACCAACGGGGGATTTTTACATGTGGCAGCAAAAATCCCTCGTTGGTCGGGGGATTTATATAACCTACCCGACTGATGGGCGTTATTTGCCTTTAGGGCGGCTGCAGTAGGCGTAGTGAAAAAACGCCGTATGGAAGGGCGTTTTTTCAAAAAATGCCCGCTTGACGGGCGATTTCGGGGTACCGCTCTTAGCCGTCGGAGCGGGTCGCCCGGTGCAATGGATATTGTGTGTGGAAGAAGGTCGTGCGGGGGAATAATCGCCTGTCCAACGGGTGAATTTTCCTAGTACAAAAATCGCCCGTTGTACGGGCGGGATTTGTTTGTATAGGCCGCGAGTCGCGACTGCCGCTTTAATCGCCCGACCAACGGGCGGATTTTATTAAACGCCCGTTGGGCGGGCGTCGGAAGGCTATTTTTTAATTTATTAAAACAAGGATTTATTTTTAATTCTGATTTAAATTAAAGCTAGAACAGTAAAAAAATCGAGCTTTGTCATCGAGCTAGTCCAGTCTGAAGTGACCACTAGCAGGCATGCCTAGGGAAAATTTAATTTTTTTATATTTATTTTTATTCGTTTATACAAAATTATATGGCGGATTGAAATTTAGACACAAATAGACGCCGGTCGCACTTTCAATTAACGACAGGGTACCTGTCGCACTTTGGGCGCACGATAGGTTGCTGAGAGTACCTTCCAGGAGAGATGGCACACCGATCGTGTATTCAACGAGCGACAGGCTCCGTGCTACAGTAACTTTGCAGATTTTGAACTTCTTATATCTTTTAACACTTCATACCATATCCAACTTACACGAAACAAATTTTAAAATTCATGTAAAATCCTAAAGAACCCATTTTTCAAACTTTCAGCTTTTTAATTTTTTTTGAATTTTGAATTTTGAATTTACACTTAAATTTGTATTTTAAATTTTGAATTTTTGAATTTTGAATTTCAAAAATTCAAAGATTGAAAAATGGGTTCTTTAGGATTTTACATGAATTTTAAAATTTGTTTCGTATAAATTGGATATGGTATGAAATATTTTACAACAAATTTTTGAATTTTGAATTTACACGAAAATTTGAAGTTTAATATTTCATACCATATCCAATTTACACGAAACAAATTTTAAAATTCATGTAAAATCCTAAAGAACCCATTTTTCAATCTTTGAATTTTTGAAATTCAAAATTCAAAAATTCAAAATTTAAAATACAAATTTAAGTGTAAATTCAAAATTCAAAATTCAAAAAAAATTAAAAAGCTGAAAGTTTGAAAAATGGGTTCTTTAGGATTTTACATGAATTTTAAAATTTGTTTCGTGTAAGTTGGATATGGTATGAAGTGTTAAAAGATATAAGAAGTTCAAAATCTGCAAAGTTACTGTAGCACGGAGCCTGTCGCTCGTTGAATACACGATCGGTGTGCCATCTCTCCTGGAAGGTACTCTCAGCAACCTATCGTGCGCCCAAAGTGCGACAGGTACCCTGTCGTTAATTGAAAGTGCGACCGGCGTCGACTTGGGGACGGATGTCCGACGCGCACGCGCGATCGTACGCTGCGCCGGCCCAGTCCAACGCAACAACAACGCCCGTCCGACCGGCCCAGTCAACCGTGCTACTGAAACAACGAAGACCGACCATTGAAACAACGGAAACGAATTACTGAAACAACGAAAATCAACCACTGAAACAACGAAAAAGCAAACAGTGAAACAACAAAAAATACCATTAAAAACAACAAAAAAGCCACCAATGAAACAACGAAAACCGACAGCTGAAACAATAAACAACCACTGAAAATAAAGAACAACAACTACTAAACAATGACGAACAAGCATTTGAAACAATAAGAAGTGGCCACTGACACGAACAATAACTACTGAAATAATGAAATGCCTACTGAAACAATGAGAAAATGCCTAATGAAACAATGAAAAATGACTATCAAAACAATAAACTGCACACTGAAGCAATGAACCCGACCTCCTGAAACAATGAAAATTACCTGCTGAAACAATGATATATGCGTAATGAAACAATAGAAAATGACTATCGAACAATGAACTTGGCATACTGAAACAATGACCTCGACCTACTGAAAAAATGAAAATTGTCTGCTGAAACAATGAGAAATGTCTAATGAAACAATGAGAAAAATGACTATCGAAAATAATGAACTTGGCACACTAAAACAATGAATTCGACATACTGAAACAATGAAAATTGCCTACTGAAACAATAAGAAAATGTTTGCTAAAACACTGAAACATTTTTCCTCGAAACACTGGAACATTCTACCGGCACACTGAAACATTTTCACCGGAACACTAAAAAACACTGAAACATAACCCAAAAATGTTTTGCCTCCTTCAACCTCTAGCCTCTTCCCCATCTCTTCCTCCCTCCATGTCTTCTCTTCCCCCCTCCTCCTAATTTCTCTGGACATCACAACTGCAATAATCAAATTTCCCATCAAATTGTTTTCAAATAATAAAACACCACAACTAAAACAACGAGCAACACCTACCAAAACAATGGAAGAGCAAGCATTGAAACAACGAAAAGCCACCACTGAAACTACCAGCAACAGCTACCGAAACAATGAAGAGTAAGCATTGAAACAATGAAACACCACTACTGAAACAACGAGCAAACAAGGTCTCGAAAAACAATGAAGAGCAACCCATTGAAACCTAACGAAACACCATCACTGCAAACAATGAAATGCGACCACTGTACCAAACAAAAGAGTGAGCACTGAAACAAAAATATTATCGAATCATCTTCTCCCTCCCAAAATCCGAGCCATTCCCCCCAAATCCGAACATTTCACCTTAGATCCGGCTGTTTCCTCCCTAGATCCGGTGACTTCTTCTCTAGATCTGCTGGTCCAACCATGCCCATCACCCATGGAGATGAGGGGATGGGAGATTGGGAGGAGGAGAGAAGTATGAGAGAGAGGGAGGGAGGCGCAGCTCTGGCGAGCGGCGGCGGTTGACGGCGCCGACAAGGGCGGCTGCGCAGCTGCAGTGAGCGGCGACGGTCGCCGGCGTCGACGAGGGCAGCTGCGTAGCTTGTGATGTGGGGGGCAATAGAGTAGGATGCGAGTGAGGAATGAGAAAAGAGGGGAAGGGGGATAAGGAGACGTGCCTCTCCGCATGGGCTGCGCAGCGTCTGACGGGTCGAACGCCCGTATTCAAGCATTACCGAAAAAAATTTCCCAACCCTAGGCATGCTCGTAAGCCCTAAATTTATGTCACAACTCGGAGTGGTGGTGCGGATGCCACCCATGAATGTTTTGGCTGCAAATAGCACAATTTTACCGAAATCCGCGACGGCGCAGCTATGTGTTGGAATTTTTGTGCTTTGGTCCATATATCTAAGAATTTATTTCTGAAAAATTTTAAAGGCCCATGCATGCAAGAAGACCTAAGAATTTTTTAGCAACATATTGCTAGTGAAGTAGGGCAACACCAACTTAAATGCTAGTGGGGTGTGTTTCACCTTGCTAGCACATGTATGGAAGAGAGAAAAGGTGGAACACATGTGACATGTGCTCGCTTCGCAACGCTAGGCTCAGGCCAAAGGTGCGTGTATGCATAACACCTGCGTGAATGATCTGCCGAAATTGGACTCTCGTTCTTACACACACAACTTCTTTTTGCAGTTTATTTTCTTACACACACACAACTTCTTTTTGTAGTTTATTTCCTTTCGCTCTCCCAAATTTTTCGTGACATGGTTATGATAATGGAAATTGTGGATCCAATCACTGCACAATTTCGTGATGCGTTTAGCCATGTACTCTGTATATATAGACTCAGCAACCGCACCGAGAGAAACATTTATCAAAAAACTATGGGTTTTTTTCCTCTTCCTCTATGTTGTGCCGCCACCAAGGAAACTCCGTCTTGCCGTTCGGCGTGCACCAATCGCTAGGAGAGCAAGTCTCCAAGACCCTTGTTGTTGAGATCCTACATCGGGAGACGAAAAAATGGTTTTTGGGAAGCGCATTGTGCAACTGTTTGCGATATTCTTCGTCTAAGTCCGTGAGTATCTGGTATGTCACTGTCGCGGTCTTCGTCGGCTTCTACGCTACAGCAACAAGGTCGTCTTCGTCCTATCTCGGTTGCGAGTCCAAGGAGGATCTGTATGTATTCTATGCTGCCGTATTCTATAGTTCTTCACCACTTCAGCTTATAAGTATATTAGAGGGATGTATGATTGCTTCGGTATCAGCTGTGTCTACAATATATTTATGTAGCTTAACGTTGTTCATTACTTAGTGTTCATGAATTATCTATCAATTAAATTAAACCTGAAAGTGTTGAATTTTTCAACAGTATGTTCATTAGAACCGAAAAGTTGTGATATATTATAATCTAAAAAAAATGATCCTCGAAAAGAAGCTCCGAGGGTAAAAAAAAATCATTGAAATTGGCTTTGAGTCATCCGAGAAGAACCACTTAAAATGTTTAAAAATGGCTATAAAGTATGGAAGTGTTTGGATTGTAAAAAAATAATTTTATAGTAATTCAATTTTAAGCGGTAAAGAACACGGTTGGTCCCAAGGGGAGTGTTGTATAATAATGAGAAAAGGGCTCGGTGGGTCCAACATTAACTAAAATTTAATCTAAAGGTATTACGAGAAAAACCGAATATAGGATAGATTTTATAAAGAAAAGAGCCTTTTTATCTATATCGGTCTTTGTTTTTATGATTGCGGTTGTGCTCGGCTCGGCTCGTCTAGATCGCATAAAATTATTCTAGCAGCTAGATCGGCTCGGCTCGCGTCCCTCGCCCCCAGAGGTTGCACGTTTGGTGCCTAACGTACGTGGTGCGAGGCCAACGGCACAGCTAGGAGGAGGAATCGACGTGGATCGGTTGGTGTGGGCTGTACGCCTGTACGTGGAGCCGAGGATACGGCATCCAGGCAGCGAATCACCGGGATCGGTTTGTTTATTCGGAGGGCATGACGAACCGGCCGGGATTCCTGGCGACCTGGCTCCTGGGACTCTATAGTTTACCCCGTAGTGTTCGTTGGTTGCTCCCATGTTTCGCATTAGAGCATGGCTAGCAGGGACTCTAAACGATTTTCTAAAACACTATTGCGGACAACTCTAGTCTCTATAACGTTCCAGCAGGGTCTCTATCTCAGTCTCTAAATTTAGAGACTCTCCCCAGAGTCCCTATATTTAGAGATTCTCTAGAGAATCTCTATATCTTTTTAAGGATAGAGACTCTGCTGAAGATGATGAAAATATAGGGAACGAATAGTGATTTAGAGAAGGAATATAGAGAACGAAATATAGAGAACCTGCTGTTGATGCTCTTAGCATATTACGGTTTGCCGTGTGTTTGGTTGTTCTCGTGGTGTCCCTGCCAAATGCTTTGAAAGAAACAAAGCTTTGGCCAACTACTGTTGCAACTTATTTATGAATCACAGTAAAACTACGGGGGTGTCTTGAGCATTGTGATCCGCGTTTTGTGTCTAGCGCAAACATATGCATGCTTGCATTTGTGTTGTAACAGAGAACACCCATCACTTACGAATTAGAAAGAGGCAAACCAATCCTAGAGTGGAGGAGCTTAGGAGGTGTCCACACGGAAGAAGCCTCGCCCCCCTGGTGTGAGGCAAAGACGGAATGAAGGAGGCGTCTGTCCACAAGGAGCCCTGCCCCTATGGCGGATCAAAGGAAGGTAGACCGGCGAGGGGGATTGGCTGCTAAAGTCCAAACCGCAAGAGAAAAACAGTTCCGTGGGTGCCAAGAAGGCTAGGGGACATAAGTACGGTCTGCAGTAGGCCTCAAGAATCGTATCACTATGGCAGAAGGATATGCAAGCTGGCCATAACAACCGGTATCGCGTGACAGAAGGATATGCAAGCTGGCCATAACAACCGGGTCCCCATGTAATCCCCTTTGTGTCCCTACTTTAGATGAAAAAGTAAGGGCACTTAAGTCTTAGCCTCGGGTCCGAGGGTCTTTTGCCCTCGATATCCTCGCTAAAGGGAGCAGGTCAAGGGCCAAGAAGTTTTTTTTTCAGCAAAGACCCTTTTATCCTTGCTTTATCCTCAAATGGAGGGGTTGTATCGTAAAATGTAAAAATGGCTCCCAATATAAATAGAGGGCCCCTAAAATAATAAAGAACAAACTACGATTCACAGGCTAGCTCTTTGTGCGGACTCAGCTTCCTCGAGCTGCCTCATGAGCTTCGCCTAGTTGCTCCGTGAGATAATTCCTTAGAAATTTGCTGTATGACTCAGGATGCTCATGTGTTTAAATAGACGCGTGACATTACAAACCATATAGATGTATACGCCATAAAGACACAACATGAATGCATAAGCCATTTAATTTCACCGTGTCGTCGACCACACGGTTGCCGTCACCGTGCTTGTCTATAGACTATAGGCCACACACGATTACAAAGCTACTTATGCTGCTACTAGCCTACCAATGAGCAAGCTAGCATAACTTTTATTCAGTCGGTGACACATATGTTGGAGTGAAAACAAAATAAAAAAAAATTCACAATAAATATTTCTAACTGAAAAACATAGATAATTAACTCAAAAAATAATTCTTTAAAATAACTATTTTGTGACGAACACACATATATGGCTTTCGTGTAGACCTGATTACGGGAAGCCTGGCCCGGCAACCTGGCCCGAACGGTGCATCGTGCCGAGCTCGGGCCTCAATCCAAAGCCCGATCGTCGGGCTGGGCCGACCTAGGTTTTTCATGATTTAAGCCGTGGCCAGGCCGGGCCGACGGGCTTCGGATCGGGCTCGAGCCCGGTTTTCAAGCCCGACGCACCGAGACAAGACGGGACGGGCTCGGGCCTGGTCAATACACAAAAAAACTCTCTCAAATCCGATCGACCTCGTCGAAAGGCTTCAACTCGCAGGTAGAGCTATCTCGATGAGATAATCGATTCTATCCTTGTAACCTGTATGCATGGCTGCATCACGTTGATCCCATGTATACAAACCATGTTAGACTGTCTCGGGATTTTTCGATCTTTAACATGTTCTCGCATATTGCACTGTCTCGATTCAATCGATCTGTAATGTGTGTTTATCCTTACAATACCGATTGTCAAGTATCTCGTATGCTTTTTTCCTGAATCTGATATATGCGACTGTCTCGTTAAATCGATCTTGCGTATACCTTGTTTAGGGTCTTGTATGCTTATATGTTTGCCGATCAGTATTGTGCCATATTCATCAGTTTTAAACCTATAAACCGATTTATTAGTTTGCATCTCGTCTTAGATTTGAATACTGTCTTGGCCTGACCAATCTATTCGATCTATTTCCCTGATTTGATTTAATATTTCGATTAAAAGGATTAATACTGATATTAACCAAAAATACCAAAAAGAAATAGAAGATTTATATTTGAAAGCTTATTTGAATCTATTCGCTCTATCGGGTTTTAAGCCGATAGGTCTTTTAATCGGACTCATTAAAGCCGATTATAAATAACCTGATCTGGCTAAATTAAAAAGCCGATTAGGCCCGTATTACTGATAATTTTCCCCCTTATTGATTTACAGGTCAAATCAATTGGCACGCTTGGTTTGAGTTGCGACGCGATCACTGAATCGATGCTTCTGCACGTGTGTTCGTAGAAACTCTCGTTTTTGTGTCAACAACGGGATGGGCTCGGGTCTGGTCCCGCAGGACCGGGCTTTTCTAGGTCCGGTCCGAAGCCCGGCTCGAACCGACGTTTGATCAGATCTACTTTCGTGTATTCAATTTATATATTAAAAAGATTTAAAAACAAAAGTTTTAGTGCTGAAATTTATACGAAAAAATACATAGTGAATTGTCTGGAACCATGCCACTCCAACTTATTTCAATTAGACATAATGTTGAATTCGCCACCGTGCAAGCTCACAGGACGATAGGGGTATCAGTGTTCGGTGTTGCTTTCACTTTACAGTTTACAACAGTTGTGCTAACAATCTCTCTTTCGAGAACATTCTCAATTTCTCGCTGGGTTAGCAAGCCAAGTCCACAGGCCAAAGTGAGGAAAAGCCTCAGTCAATCAAGCCCTCAACTTTACAGTCCCATGATTCAAACGCAATCATCATCCTGTAAAAGCCGCCGTTCCCCCCGGTCCTTGGGCGCCCGCCCATGGCCTGCGAGGCTGCGACCCGGTCTAAAGTTGCGGTTGGCGACCGCGTAGCAGCAGCTGGCTGGTGCCCCCCTGGGCGTCCACGTGACATTGGCGCGGCGTCGCGTCGGCCAGCCCAAGAACCCGGGAGAGACCCCGCGCGCGCGCGTCTGAACCCGTCGCGGGCGCCACAAAGCCGAAAGGGAAACGTGCAACACGACGCCCCCCACCACCCCACTACTCCCCCAACCCCAACCCCAAGTCCCCAACCCCGCGTCTCGGTCAAGCCCGAGCGACCCGCGCGGCCGCGTGCCTCCGCGTGAGTTTACGGGAGAGATCCCGAGATTTTTTGCCGTGCGCGCGCGCGGGCGGGCGTCGGTGCGGGCGTGCGTTGCCTGGCTCCAAGATTCTCGCGCGTCCTGTGGCCGAGGGCGCGCGCGCGGCGTCCGGTTTCCCTCCGCTTTCGGCCGTGTCGGCTCGGCCGCGACGGGGGGATAGCGCGTACGTGACTACGTGCCCGTGGCCGTAGGATTGCGGCGGCGGCGGCTGGGGATTGTCTGGTAGAACTCAACTCGGCGGTACGGTCGCGCTGTCATGGGAAAGGGGAGGGGGAATCTAGGGGGAAGGCACGGTCACTACTCACTACTGAAGAGTGTGGAAAAATAGGAGTGATGGGTTGGGGGATTGGGAGGTGTTCTTCTAGATGGTCTGGCGCTGGCAATTTTGGTCGTGCCATGCTCTCTCAAGTCTCGCTCTCGCCCCGTCATTGGCGTGAAGGGTTTGGCCGCCATTTATGGTTAATCTGCATGGCTGATGTGGATGGTTTCCGTCGATGGATGGGGATGGCTCAAGGCACTGGTGGTAGAGAACGTCCAAGAACCTAACAAAAACCAGTGTTTCTGTGTATTCATCGTGGGTCATCGGAGAGGCAGTACCAGGTATTACGAGGTATCAGCTCAAGAAAAATTTGAATGTTTTGGAAAACACATCTCTTTTTCTATTTCCTCAAAACCATAGCCGCCACCAAAGCTCTTTCCATCGTTGTTGTCGTCACCAACATGAGGACGATGTGGGCGACTGAGCGGCACAAGGGACGGGGTTAGTTGTAGGATGACGAGCGGTGCGAGGCAGCGGTATAGGCCAATGGAGGATGACGTAGGGCGTGGCGGTCACCGCGCACTCCGGTGGGCAAGCCACATGTTTGTAGACAGTGAGGTGAGAGAGGAGAGGAGAAGAGAAGAAGAAGAAGAGATGGTGGTGAGGATATGTCATATTTGCCCCTGGTAGTAGCGGTATCATAAGATACATAAACAAGTTGAAGAGAGATACTTATCATCTTATCACATCCATTAGATTTGATGTAATCGATGGCTCAAATGAGAGGCGCCGAAATGCCAAAAGGTATCAATTTGTGTCACATGAGAAAACCTAGAAGTGTGAAAATTGCGAGTACTCGGTATTCATTTTACATAGTCCAATGGACACTCTCATGGGAGTAAAATGAAAAGATACAGATAAGGTGGGATCCCCGACAAAGAAAATTAGGTCATTCTTAAGGGGAACGGGTAGACTCAGACCTGGCCAACGGGCCAGCCCAGTTTGGTTCGGTTTGGGCACGGTTGGTTCGGTTACTTTATGAACCGGGCCAATCGGCCGAGGTCTCGGCCCAGGTTCGGTATGCACAGTGAACTAAATCGAACCGGGCTGGCCCGGTGTTTTATTGATCGGTTTATTTGATTAAAGTACATATATATATAAGTTAAGAGAAATATATATTTCACAAATATGCATTATAAATAAAAAATAATATAAAATACATATATTGAATTAAATAGATACACAACAGTAGTGAACCAAACCAGGCCGCTACTGTGCGAACTGAATCGGGCCGACCCGACGAGCCGAGGTGCCGGCCCAGATTCCGTTCACTGAATCGAGCTGGCCCGGTTCGGTTCGGCCGTATCGGTTCGTTTGGCCAGCACTAGGTAGACTACGCTAGCACAATTCAAGAAAAAATTACCGTGAACATATAGGATATCATGTGAGTAGGAAATTATGGATCGTTATCCTTGACGCACGGTTGCAGCGGAAGTCGAGTCGGAGAAGCCGATTCTCATGTCGCGCGCGTCATGGTACCGGAATTCATCGTTCACTCCAGAGACAAAAAGGTCACCTCCTTGTTGGTCAAAGCATCATCGCCACCGATCGCCGCCTGCCAACATGGTCATGATGTGTAGAGGAAATAGACGTACTCGCCAGGGTTCCACCGATCAGTGCGCCCACGAACGGCAACACCTTTAATGTTTCCACACATCTAGGTAGGAACGTCATGCGAGGTGTGTTAGCACCTCACCACGTGGCTAGTGTTTCTGGCGAGCAAGATAAGGTACAGTGTGGTGGCTAGGGCTTGGTGAAAGCAGATTGTCATACCGCACCCCCCTTATAAGGATGTGCTAACGGGCTTTGTGTATGAGGCCCATTAGGACTCCAATTCCTACGCGGATCAGTATCCGCGTGCAAACCCTCTCTAATGGATCGAATTTATTGAGCACATTCCAACACATTAAGTGTGTGGCCCGTTAAATTTATACACAAGTCGATCGTGAACCTGAAAACCCTTTTTCAGTCCACAGATCAATAGCGGTACCTAATAGCACATATTGACCTCCGAATGCATAGAATAATCTCACCAGCTAAACCTAGGAACACTCATATATGTACCGATCCTTTTGTCATACAATATCAGTCAAGTCAAGCCGAGATACATGCCACCCTCGTGATAGCTCGACCATTCACTCGTCAATGTCATGGATATAAGTATCATGATTCACGAGATATCTCTTCCATTATTGGGAAGAGGCTAATCCCATCTTGATCGATCGCACCCATATGCCATGCTTCATGGCAAAATTGACCACAAATCTAATTTCCTTTCAAGTTATGAAAATCAAAAATTTCAAATTCAATTTTCAAATGGTTTGTTCCAAAATTCAGATTCAAAAACTTAAATTCAAATTGCCAAAATTTTCAAATTTAAAGTTTGAAGAATCCCGATCTCTCGTACAGGAAATCAACAAATTCAAATTTTGACCGGCTCAGTTCAAAATTCAAATTAAAATACTAGAAATCAATTTGAAAGATCAAAATTATTCAAATTAAAAATTTGAAAAATCTCAATATCTAGTATGGGAGATCAGCAAATTCGCTATCCTTTTTGTGTGGGACGTCCTTTATGAAATTGTTCGAACCCCTCATAGGTTCAGCGGTGCATGGTAAAGTTTCAGCAGTATATCTGATCAATAATCCAGCAATCTCTTATGGTTTCCACTAGTTAAATCCGCAATAAGGAAACGTTCACACATTCTACACCACAATTATTCAAAAATAATAAATATTGCAACAAAAAAGAAAGATGCTCAGATATTAGGAACGGCATTATTTATTGAAGATGAATAAAACATGGATGATGGATCTATGATAAATCGAAAAGGAGACATTATATTTTTAAGAGAAAATTGCACTGTAGCCCCCGGAAGTTGGCACCATGTTTCACTTAGACCCCGGAAGTTGTAAATTACTTTTCCGGGCCCTCGAAATTGGCACCGTTTGCACCACAGGTCCTGGACCGTTATATCCCAGTTAGATATGACGTGGCGCTGACGTGGCATTAAAAAGCAAGGAAAAAATTAAGAATAACCTAAAAAATTCAAAAAATCATAAAAATCAAAAAATCATTAAAAAAATCATTAAAAAATTTGGGAAAATCAAAAAATTTTAAAAAATCATAAAAAATTCGAAAAAACCATAAAAAATCAGAAAAATTAAAAAACTTAGAAAAATCAAAAAATTCAAAAAAATCATAAAAAATTCATAGACATCATAAAAAACTCAGAAAAATCATAAAAAAATTCAGAAAATCATAATAAACTCAGAAAAATCATAAAAAAATAAAAAAAAATTCAAAAAAATCATAAAAAATCAGAAAAATCATAAACATGCCGCATGCTAACATCAACATTGCGCTTTATACCTTCTGCATCGATCAAGAGAGGCCGTGCAAGTAGGCTGGTCCTAAAGTTGATCTATCCTGTAAGGCTGTAATGCATGCATGGTCCTCCTGTACCTAGCTAGCGTAGATGGCTACCACGTTTAAACGGAGCAAACTAGGACACGTACAGTATGATTTTTCTGAATGTCTATGATTTTTTTGATTTTTTTATGATGTTTCTGAATTTTTTATGATTTTTCTGAGTTTTTTATGATTTTTCTGCTTTTTTTATGATGTTTATGAGTTTTTTATGATTTTTTGAATTTTTTATTATTTTTCTGAGTTTTTTATGTTTTTCTTAATTTTTTTATTATTTTTCTGATTTCTGAGTTTTTTATGATTTTTCTGAGTTTTTTTTTCTGATTTTTATGATTTTTTATGTTTTTTATGATTTTCCCGAATTTTTTATGTTTTTTATGTTTTTCTAATTTTTTTTAATGATTTTTAAATGATTTTTTCGGATTTTTTAATGATTTTTTGATTTTTATGAATTTTATGAATTTTTTAGGTTATTCTTAATTTTTTTCCCTGCTTTTTTAATGCCACGTCTGCGGCACGTCAGCGCCACGTCATCATCTAACGGGGATATAACGGTACTGGGTCTGTGGTGCAAACGGTGCCAACTTCGAGGGCCCGAAAAAGTAATTTACAACTTCCGGGGTCTAAGTGAAACATGGTACCAACTTTCGGGGGCTACAGTGCAATTTTCTCTATTTTTAAAGGCAAGAAAAGTAGACATTATATATACATTGAAAAGAAGAAGTGCAACCCTAAATTGTACCGCTGTTATTTTAGTAAGGTTTATTCATGTGAAACACATTCAGAAGAACGGTATATGATTGCTCTTCTTCGTGTCCACGGTTTCTGGAGTTCTATCAAGACCCGGACTCTACATGATGTCTGAATTGTTTTTTCCGTTAGTCTTAAACTACAAGAAAAAATATAGCTGTGAGGGAATCAAAATCCATACACAATCAATTCCTTCCGTTTCATATTTTCATACCGTTCCCTTTGACGACCTAACCATTCGTGCGATCGTTTGTCCTTGTTTCCCCCACCGTTTGGTGGCTCAAACACTTTGCACCATCCATGAATCTTCCTCTTTGCTCATAGACCTCATGCATGTAATAGCATATCCACAACGTGATCGCGTAAGTTTACTGATCTAGCCTAGGATGCCCATACTGATGCTGATGTGAAAGAACGAAACGAAAACTATTTTTTTTTGAAAGAGGGGCAGAAGAACTGCCGTCCTAATTAACTATTGCACATGGCCAAACTCAGGTGCTCACGACTCAGACGACCAATGAATCACAATAAGATTCTCAGCTTGATTCATCAAGTTATTCATACTTGGAACACATGATAGAACAGTTTTTCCTCCTGGATCGTATCATCGATCTCCAGCTTGCATCGAAGCGAATGCCGGCCAGGCAGTCTGGGTGATTTGTTTACTGAGGGGATCCCAATATTAACCTCTTCGCCATGTGCCTTGAGAAGAGCAGCAGCAGCAAACAGGCCAGTACCGGAGCCCAAACCTTGATGAATGAGATGAGATGGTGATGCATGAGATGACAAGGCCCTGAGACGGCAAAGAATGGTGATGCCTCACATGCTATGTAATGCGAAGTATTATACAGCGGCCTTGCCCTTCAATTTTTATCTTAGGGCAATTGAAGGGAGGTGGTTGGATCTGCAGATCCTGAAGATAGATGCAGGGAGGTATGGGGAGGCTTCATGGAAACTAAAGCTGCAGGTATGGGTTTCAGATCATCAAGAGGCATGTATTGCAGTGCTCTGCTGTAAGGATCCATTTGACAAGTTGAGCTCCAGCGCAGCTGTCAGCTAGATGGCAGCGGGGGTTTTTTTTTCCTGTTCCTTTTCTTGTATTTTTGTATGTAAATCCATGGAATTACGGCAGTCAAATTATGTAGAGATATATATGGGTGGTCTGGTGAATAAAAAATATATGTCTCGTGTCCATCTGTGTTGCTGCGCCATTTCTAGCAAATGGCATCATGCATGTCGAACACAATTTAAGAGAACTGGCTGGATGTCCGTGCATTGCCACGAAATTCAAAATAAGTAAAGAGATTTGTATGTGCAGTTAAAATAAGCTATGTGTCTGCAAAGTAGTTGAACATCATATAGCACACATAGCACAAACAAATATGAGTAACTGCTTGAGCTAAGTTGTATATCCCATTTTCATATATAAAGCCATAAAGCAAGAATCAAGAGGTAGTTATTGCAGATATATAACTGAAAAAAAATCTTCATGAAGTATAAAAAATGAGAATAAACAGAGGTATGTTTAGGTTCTACACCCACACGTGCTAACACCCAAGTATTGACAAAAACAAAGGATTTGAGATGACGATCAAAATTTGGCCCAAAAAATAAAATTTAAAAGAACCAGACATATAAACATTAAGGAGGATTCTTGCAAGCCAATCAATGTTATATTAACCCTTGTCAGAAAAATGACGTACTAACCAGAATAAGGGTTTACGATGACAAACTTGGATTTATTAACTATTTTACCCATTCCATTTATAGCCATATGCATTAATGTCTTTTTGTTATATAAGGGCCATTACCACCAATTAAAAATCATCTTGTCATATCAAGCAGTTTAACAAATTTGGAATGGTTTTTGTAGCTGCCAATATAAGCCGAGTAGCATTTGCAAGGCTTGATTTTTTTAGGAGCATCCTACTGTGAAGCACTACCTCCGGTCACAAAAAGAAGTCGCCGTTGACTTTTGAACATGTCTTTGACCATCTGTCTTATTAAAAAATTTAGTTCAAATATGTAAAAATATAAGTCATACTTAAAATACATTTAATAATAAACCAAATTATAACAAAATAAATAATATTTATATAACTTTTTTGAATAAGACGGATGGTCAAAAGCGTGTTCAAAAGTCAACGGCGACTTCTTTTTATGGCTGGAGGGAGTAATATTTTTAATAAACAGTTGCAATAATTGTAGTTAGAAAAAAATTTGTGATGGTATATAACTAACCGGTAGTGATATTTTCTATAATCATAATAATGCACATGTAGCGAATTTTGATATTACAAAAACAATAAAAGGGGCATTTAATCCTTGTGCTTTACTGAATCTTTTAACTGTTCTGAACATTCACTATTAAAATTTAGCAATGGTTGTATCAATGTTGTTTTGCCGTTATTTTTTGGACAACCTCCTGGTTCATGACACTATATGATGTGTCAACCAGTGTATCATTCATTTAACAATATAATGGATTAATGTCTCTTCTGGTTCATGACATTATATAATCCAGCGAAACAACTCTGAAGACAGATCCTACTAGACCTAGGAACGCTAGAGAGGGGGAGAGAGGGAGGGATGGTATACTACTGGATTGCACTGGATTGACGGGGAGGCGATGGCAACAGTGAGATGGACGAGGACGGCTTCGGTGTCCGATCCCGGCAAGTTCATCAACAATCTACTAAAAATGAATGCAAATTAGATCAAAGGGAAGGTAAATAGGATTGTATTCAAAGGAATTGGGGAATAGTCGCTTACTGTCGACGGTTGGGATATCGACCCAAGTCAACCAAGGTTCTTCAAAGAGGAGATGGGAGACACGCCGAACAACCACGAACAGCAACGAACAGGAGACAAGGGTTTTTATCCTGGTTCAGGCCTCTCAGGAGAGATAATAGCCCTACGTCCAGCCTTTCTTATATATCGGAGATGATTACAAGAGGTGGCTCGACGAGACGAACAAGTCTCGGCGAGATTATGGTGTACAAGAAGCAATGCGCTATGATCAGGTGTCTACCAGATGCTAAAAGCTCTTGGCCATGGTCCTTTAAACGCCGTAGGGGTCCTGTTTATATAGTGCGGAGCAAGCCGACCTACCGAGGAATATCGGGCCGGGCTAACTACGAGATCGTAACGAACTCATACATGCCAAATACAACCTACGGTAGATAAGGTAATCTCCTAATCTTGGGAATCACGACCTCCAATCCAATCCGAGAAGCCAACGTCCGGGTCTTCACGTAGTCATGCAGAACTCTTGTTCGAGTAGGACTCAAACAGGAATCCTAGACCATTACGCACCGTGCCAGCCAGGAAGCTGTTCGGCGGGGTGCATATGGGCCAGGTAGAACCTTCCAGGGAGCGGGGCCCTGGCAGGTTGTTCGGTTGGGCCATCAGGGAGTGGGCCATGGCAATGGGCCGTAATTTTATCCCCGACACTTACCCACGTGGAATCGGAGAGGAGAGCAAATGGGAGGAAAGATAGATTGGGAGGGGTTTATATAGGGGAGAGGGCTCGGGAAAGAATCGACAAAAATCGACCACAAGGGCAATTGATGTGCCATCAATGGTGATTTGAAATTTTAAAAACAAACAAAGAAAATAGAGAGGAGGCTTTCTCCAGCCTTTACTTCAAGGAGAGGAAATGAGAGAGAGAGAGAGAGAGAGAGAGAGAGAGAGAGGAGGGAGAGTAGCCAAGGAGAGGAGGAGGAGGAGGCGCAAGTGAGAGGGAAAGCAAGGGATAAGAGAATGAAAGAAATATTGGACACATTTGCAAGAGAAGAGAAAAAAAAGATGGAAATGAATAGGAAGAAAATATTCCTTAGGCCAATAAATACTTAAAATCAAATAATTTCAGAGTATATAAGAAAAGAGCAGGCATGGGAGAAAAAATATGTGGCTAATAGCATAGAAGGACAGAGCATCAATTGTATAGATGGAACTATCCAATGTTAGATGTAATTTAAAACTTTTCGAGAGAAATCGGCTATAATTTCAATGAAGACGTGGGAGTACGGATGGATGGTGGAGATTGAAAATTGGCCCTACCACCAACCACCACCAGAAATCTCTTTTAATATATAGTAAAAAATTCTTAAAACATTAGTCGATTTCACGATCAACCATTAACTCATTAAGATTTTCCAAATTCATGATTTATTGTCACGTCTCAAACTTCTTCCCTCACTATTGCTGACCGGTCAAACCACGATAGAGTTGCATAAAGATGATTATGCCCTTACAGTTTTAATATATTATAAAATAGAAAATCATTCAGAAACACTATAAAATTCATAAGATTGTGATTTTTTTTATGGATTGAGAAATATATGCATACTCAAAATTTGAAGTTGAAGTTTAAAAATTCTAGGATGTAAATTTTATTTTAAAATTGATGGTACCTATCAATGTGATTAATAATAATAATAATGGTACATTAACAACAAATAGAGCATGATCTTACATAAATTAATTCATAAATTTAAATCACTCAATTTAAAGTTATATACATAGGAGATGGAATGTTTCAAAATTTTAAAGTTAGAATTATAAAAGGAGTATTTTGGGTATTAATGGATCTTCCTAAAGAAGCTAATAATAGTGACATTGAGGAGAAAAAGTTCGAGAGACGATACTCTATTACCCTATATATACATGTTTCTGTATCATAGAATTTAAGTCAAGTTTGGTTATATCTAAAAAAATTGTTCGTGACGATGCACATGCACAGGAACCGAAATAGTATGTTTAAATTGACTTATGTTTATTTAGCCAAAAAAACTAATGTAATTGTTTAGTCATTTTTTCTATCATCAAACCACCTATAAAAACTCTTATAATAAGATAAATAAAGTGGACCAATTTTGAGATGCAGATTCAAAATGCTCTCGAAATTCAGCTTCACATTCAGCTCGCTTCAACTTAGGCCCTGTTCTTTTCAACTTAACAACTTATCGACTTAACAGCTTAACGACTTATCTATGTTTTGAAAAGACATATGTTTTGGGTTTTTTATTCTGTTTTTTCGCTGTTTGGAAGGTGGGCTCTAACGTTTTAAAAAGCAAGTCAAACGAATTGAACCCGAATCTCAAGACTACCTCGAGGAGCTCTCAAAACTTAGTTATTCAGCCGTTCAGCTGTTCAGCCGTTCAGATCAGCTCAAAAGAACAGTACCTTAGTTATATATTAGATTATTCGTTCAACTCAGGCACTACAAACATTTTCTTTGTCTTTGCTTAACACGGCCAACGATGCAAATTGCCGTTTAATGCATGCCAATTTGACACCACTTAGTGATTATTCTCTCACAGTTTCAGGTCCTCATGCAACCCTTACCCAAAAGCTCGGAGCCAAACCATCTCTATCGAGAGGGGCTCTTTCTGAATTCGTTCTCCCCAACGGAGTGGCCGCAACGAACCTATGGTTGGGAGTCCACCTATGAAAGTCCTGAAATAATACCGAGCAAATCTTGAACAAATCCCTTGATTAATCCATCGCTAGATTATTTCATAAGCACAGCTTGCTTGCCTACTAATGATAATGGCCGACGATTATTTTACTCGCGTTGATCGCACTGAATACGCTTGTCCCATGTGGGTTGGGCCCGAGTCATCATCATAATCCACCAATGCATCTTTCTGGTGGACTACAGGTTGCACTGGCAGTAACAAATTAATTGTACTCGACCGATCGAGAGCAATAATTAGTTTGCAAAGATTATTTGTTGTTTGTTAATTCACCTGTTTATCTGCTGGTTTAATGTGCGGCTCCACTTCTGATGGGTGCTCTGCTGAGTATTAGTCGGTTAAAAGCACGTATAATATAAGATCACTCAAACTAGTCCTACAGTACACTCAGGATGAGATGTCAAGGTTATTATAAATACAGGCATGGGGCTTGAAAGAACAATGACAAAAATATCTCTGGCCAGCTATGACGACTAGATATCTTCTAAAAAAACAGCACTGTCACCTCAAAAGATTGCTCCAAAATTAATTAGTTCATTCGATGATGACAAGAGTTCAGTTTATCAGAGAACACCTAAAGAGTTCAAAAGAAAATTATGTAATGATCTTAATGCATATTGCAATAGTACTGGCATGGGAAAAACAATTCCACATGTACAGGTGAAAAATCGACAAAAATATAGTAATCTTTTTAGATAGATGAATTGTTCCACTCTTTATGACGGAAAGTATATACGACCCTTGCAAAATCATAAACGACACTCACTCAAAGGTACCAAAAAGAGCGCAAAAATAAAATTGGCCACCAATTAACATAAAATATATCGTTAAACTTTTAGCCGTGGTTGATGAAGAAAAGACAGGGTGCGTTGTTGGTCACAACCACCAAAGAACAGCAAATCAAGAATATTGCCTCTTTTTCATCCTTCTTTTAAAGTGTAGTCCGTTGACGCAACTAGTGTGTTCCCGGAAAATTACATGTATAAAAGTGGAATCTATGCATTTGTCAAAAAACAATCTGTTAAATTTTATGTCGAATATGTGTACAAGCAAGTTACATGCACTCTGTGTTGTAATAGACATGGCTGGTTTAGAGTTGGAGTCAGATTCTAGCCATGCTTCCACTACATAAAGGGAGGCAGCTCTGGTGCAACTAGGTGAACGACTTCATAATAGTAGCATAGGCAAGAGGATGTCAGCGGCCAGCATGTGGTCGTGACCTGGTACGTCAGCCGGTGTGTTGCGGTATTATGGTTTGGGGAGGAGCGCCCATAATCAGGGCCCGTAGATGTAGATGAAAGCTGAACTACGTTACCAAACATCGTGTCTTCTAGTGTCGTTCGTGATTTTGCATCGGCGCATATCCTAACACAATCTTATTTTGATAAAGCCAGAAGGACCAAAGTAATGTTTCACATCCAACTATAACCAATTTACAAGGATTCATCTTGATTCTCTAGAACCAACTCTATAACAAATGATCACAACTTCCTGGAGGGTTGAGCCCCGAAGCATTTCTAGCAAAACACCAAGCAAATTTGGAAAGTAGATAACCAAAAAAAATGATGAATCGTGTCGTTAGAGTAAAAAACAACAATTTTGACTCTCCTGCTAATTTTGTTTAGCCAAATTATCTTTGTTTAAAAGCACACACCATTGCAAACATATATACCAAAGAAAAAAATTAATTTCCAAAAGTAATTTGAGTCCCAGTAAAACTTAATTCTTAAAAAGAGCATTTTACTAACAAGTTTTTGATACATAGAATGGACCGAAAGGGTCTACCTTTGTGAAGATCTCACGTAAAATTACCATGACCTATACCCACTCGAATGATAACCAATGTATTGGTCAGTTGTTACCAATTGTTGAGATTTTGACTCAGAGCATCTCTAGAAGAGCTCCTAAACAAACCCCCTAGCTATTATTTGAGGTTTTATAGCAAAAAACTCACTCTAGAAGAGCCCCTATTTATTCCCTACTTTCTCTTTCCTCCCCCTAAAACTCTTCCACACCCCTCATTCCTAGGGGGCCCCTATGGCTAAAATGAGATGTTTAAGTAGTCTCTTAGAACTAAATGATTAATAAGGGGCCCTTATTGTGTTGGGGCTCCCCATTATTTAAAAAAAGGAGGTGTGTTTTGAGGGCTCTTCTAGAGATGCTCTCACTAATGCTTGTCCAAAATTAACATTTAGTGGGCAGAGTTGAGATCTTGCAGTAACTAAAATCGAGATAGGCAGTGTAACATTTATCTTGTAGCGACACGCATTTTGATCGTGCAATGGTGCAACAATTTCCCAACTGTTAATCCAGGATAATTAAACAGGAGATATACCGTAATCTTTCCACTCCTGGACAATCCAAATGCTCTTACGGGGAAACGACATGCAAAAACTAGAAGAAACGACAAGACCAAAATTTTTACTAACATTTCGCAGAACCTTTGGCCAAACCTCCCTTGACATCATGATGAAGTAATAGGATGGATTAGACACCACCTACTAGCCAGCCAGCTAGCCACGATACAATACAATACTATACTTGCATGAGAGAGAGAGAGAGCAATAATCTTGTACATGACCATAATAGCACCATGGCACTTAATCCTATATAAAAAGGGCAAGGGAGAGGTGACTTAAGCCACCATTCGCACAGTCTGCAGCTCGAAGGAAGGAGGCGGGGGAGGGCGATCAGTTCACATTCACACCCAACCAAGAGGCCTTGAAATAGTCTCTTTGGCTCAGCCCCCGGCAAAGCTTATATAAGGAGGTGCAGTGCTGCTTGTCCTGCCTCCATTGGTGGACACGAACGGGACCTCGATCGCCAACCCTGGATAGGTTTGTCTCCCTCCCTGCTTAGCAATGGCACTGCCATGCACTGCACACAAGCATCCACCATTCACAGCAGCAGCTCATGGAGAAGACGCATTGCTCGCTGCGCTGCTAGCTATACAGTTCGTAGGTGTACGTCTGAGTCTGACTGGTCTGCTTCTGCGTGATTTGTGAATTGTGATCAGGCTGATTGATTGATTGATTGAGCTTGGAAGAAGCAGAGGCGAGGAAGAGATCATCACTAGAGAGGAATCTGCAAATGGCGACGCAGTGGTTCTCCAATATGGTAATTTTTTTTTATGATCTATTTTGGTGCTGATGGTGTCGGGTTATGTGGTGTGTGGTTTTGTACTGATCGTGCGGGGTCTTGGGTGTGCAGGTGATGGACGAGCCGAGCTTCTTCCACCAGTGGCAATCGGACGACGCGCTGCTGGAGCAGTACACGGAGCAGCAGATCGCCGTGGCGTTCGGGCAGGGGGAGCTGGACCAGGCGGCGGCGGCGGTGCAGCAGCAGCTGTATGCGGCGTCGGAGCACCACCGCCCGCGGAAGGCGGCGAGGGCCAACACCAGCTGGGACTCGTGCATCACGGAGCAGGGCTCCCCCGCGGACTCCTCCTCCCCGACCATCCTCTCCTTTGGCGGCCACGCCGACGCTGCGGTGTTCGCCGCCAAGGCGCCGAGCGCCACCCCGTACTACGGCGGCTCGGCGGCGGCGCACCTGAAGCCCAAGCAGGAGGCGGACGCGGTCGCGGTCGCGGCCGTGCCGTTCCCTCAGGCGCGCCCGGCGCCCAAGCGAAGCTACGACTCCATGGCCGCCGCCGCCGAGCCCGTGAAGGCGCCGGCGCCGGCCTCCCGGCCGGCCTCCCAGAACCAAGACCACATCTTGGCCGAGCGGAAGCGCCGCGAGAAGCTCAGCCAGCGCTTCATCGCCCTCTCCAAGATCGTCCCTGGCCTCAAGAAGGTGCCCTCACAAGCGCCCACACACACATCCATGGCTTCATGGGCCTAATTAGCTCAAGTGATTGGTGAACTGATCGAGTGATTGGTGCAGATGGACAAGGCGTCGGTGCTGGGCGACGCGATCAAGTACTTGAAGCAGCTGCAGGACCAGGTGAAGGGCCTAGAGGAGGACGCGAGGCGGCGGCCGGTGGAGGCGGCGGTGCTGGTCAAGAAGTCGCAGCTCTCCGCCGACGACGACGACGGCTCGTCCTGCGACGAGAACTTCGACGGCGGCGACGCCGGGCTTCCGGAGATCGAGGCCCGGGTGTCGGAGCGCACCGTGCTGGTCAAGATCCACTGCGAGAACCGCAAGGGCGCGCTCATCACAGCCCTGTCCGAGGTCGAGGGCATCGGCCTCACCATCATGAACACCAATGTGCTCCCCTTCACCACCTCCTCCCTCGACATCACCATCATGGCCATGGTCAGCTCAATAACTCTCTTTGTCATCTCATGTCAGGATCTTTACTACATGTGCATGTGCGTTAATTTGGAGAGTGTTACTGATGTGTCTAATCTGATGGCCTTCTTGCAGGCTGGGGAGGACTTCTCCTTGTCTGTCAAGGAAATCGTCAGGAAGCTAAATCAAGCGTTCAAGTTATCCCTGTGAAGGACTTGCTCCTGATCATGTCTAATTTAGATCTTAATTTGGTTTTCATTTTCCTCCTTTTTTACCGTTAGCCTTGAGGATTTGAGGCTAATGGTTATAGGTTCTTCCCTACTGCTGCTTCTGAAGAGAGTTGCTTGCAATTAACCCCCCACAGTAGTGCCCTGAAAGATCAACCATTTCCACCAGTTTTTTGCTGCATGTTTAAAAACTACCTAGTTACCAACTTTATTCTATTTTCTCTCCCTTAACTTTTTGCATGGTTTGAGCTAGTCACTCCATGTTCTTGGGAGAGAGCAGAGTGTAAAAAAACCTGAGAGAGAGACCTGTCTTTTTCTAGGGCTTATCAAGGGGAGTTTGACTTTTACAAAACCTTATTTTCCTTTCTCCCCTTCACCAAAATGTTGCCCTTTCACCTTGTTTTTTTTCTATGAGAAGACCGAGTTTTTCAAACCCAAGCACCTACCTTTGCCATCCTCTCAATCCTTTCACACACACTGTTCCCCAAGGCTTCAAACATTGTGGAGAAAATGGTGCCTTCTTTTTTTTCAGCTCTGAGGGGGACTTTTGCAAGCCTTGATTCACAAGTGCAGTAGGCGGTTGTGCCTCTTTTCTTTTTGAGGGTCCTACAAGTTGGCCTTGACCCCAACTTGATGCGCCCTTTGCTTGTAGTTTCCTTGTGGGTTTTGTTGTTGTAACAGGATCAAGATGTAGCTGTGCTGTCGTGTTTACTCGCAATACAAGTATAAAAATAAATGTGTTCTTGCTTGTGAACCTGATGGCTCTCTCTGTCTATCTCTTGGTTACATGTATTCTCTTAATGTTGAAAGTAGCAATCTTTGTATATTTGTCTTGATTGAACTATGTTATATTGCTATGTATGATCCATCCACAAAAACTACAAAAGAAGTGCGAGAGCGGATTTCTCTAGCCATCCAAAAAGGAATTCTGAAACAGTACAGAATTTCAAGTTGTGTGTGTAAATTGATTACATTCAGATTGCTCAATACAGTTTTCCTTTCAGGATGTGCAAAAGGCTAGCCCTCCTAGATAGTTGTAAATACACTACTACAGAAACTGGGTTCCATGTGTTCTTAGCTCTTCCCCCTATGATCCATCTCCTTGTTCTGTCCAACTAATATGTTGGGAACTTCAAAACTTTCAACCTTCAGCATGACAACACGATGCCTTTCCATGTGAACTCCCTCAGAATTCCCAACTTGGAAGGAAACTTTGGTGCTAGTACAAATCTTAATCAAAAGAAAATTGTGGCACAGCACAACTAAGTGGCTTGACAACTAAGGGTCTATCCCTCCTCATCTGGCCATTAGTCAACTAATGCTACCTTGCCCTGGTGGTAACAATACTTATTTGTTAGCCAAAGCATCTGATCTCCTGCAATTTGTTAGAACCCACACAACCACTGGTCTGGAGAAAGTGGGGTGCTGCCTCAACAAAACAAAGTTTTTGTCTGGTGTGAAATTTTCATATGCATGATTGAAGTGGCAGGATCCTATTATCCTTGGGCCAATGGGCTGGAAAAAGATCTGACTCAAAGCTTGCCCTGGGATTTCTTGCATTAGAGAATTACAACAGTCGCTCTCAAACCCACATCACAGATTGCGATGCTGTCCCCCCCAAGAATTAGCCGCTCACCCAATGGCAAGCTAAGGCGCGCAATTATGCATGCGGCCGGTAGGCAACATAATTCTTCCTGACGAGAAGCAGTAGAGGTTCCTGATTTCTTATGCAGACACTCGCTCAAAATGTTTGGGGAACTGCAAGAAATCGCTGGGTTTGTCGCCGAGAGGATTGCGGCAGATCGGCGTGCTCTCCCGTCAAAAAAAAAGAAAAAAGAATGGATTTTGAGCAGCGAGGGTAGGAAGTAAGGTGTTCACGCGTTGCCGGGAGCGTTCGTTGAGTCGACGTACACACCAAGCGCGCGAAGACGACGACGAAGAAGAAAGCAATCAGAACGGTCAGAACTCAGGCGAGCGCCGCGAGGGCATCTCAGATGTAAGGGGTTTTTTTTTTCTGCATATCTTATATCCACGGTTTTGGAGAAAAATATCCGAAATAATCAACAAACAAATCACATTTAATAAAATAATCAACTGAAAAAAAAATTGCCGGATCGACACCAGCTCCCGCTGTTCGGCGCAGTGGTCGTCACCCCCTACGGCGGCGGGAGCTCTCTGGCCACCACACGTGGCACGGATGTCACGGCCAGAGAGCTCCCGCCGTGCGGGGTGGCGGGAGCTCTGCTCCTGCCGTGCCATGTGGCGGCCACCGCGCCTGATGGCGGGAGCCGATGTCAATCCGGCAATTCTTTTTTTTTCAGTGGATTATTTTATTAAATGTGATTTATTTGTTGATTATTTCGGGTATTTTTTTTTCTAGTTTTAGGGTGCATCTATGCCTAATGCATCGGCGCCAAGGCTTCAATTTCCAAACCACCACCCCTAGTCGTAGAACTCCGACTACGGGGAGTGGAGAAAATTCTCTTACGGGGTGCTTTAACTAGTTGCATCCTTAGCTTTTTTTTTTATAATGAATTATGATTTCGGTTTCTACGTTAGATGTACATCCACACTCTTAACAAATACTAGTTCAGCATAATATCAAGAAAAAAAAGATAATTACCATATACAAGATATGTTACTACAGGAAGAACAAAGTACGTAATCAAATAACAAAATACTATTAATAGTTCTCCATCCATGACCTGGCTAGCACCCCCTTCCTGCCCTCTCTCAAACTTTCACCATGTACATTGTATAGTTCATTCCCTTACTTTAATAAAACTACAAACTTAATAGAACTATAAAGCTCTTGCTCTTTGGCTTAACTAAAAGGGTAAATTTCATTTATACCACAACATAGGATCAAAATTTTAGAATATACCACTTCGTCCCATTGATAAGTGAGACTCCTCATATTTCTGACAGTGGCAGAGTAGTATATTCCATTACCTTTTATTTCAATGGTATAAAATGTTTTTTTGAAAAAAGCAAACCACTCACAAAAATGAGAAAGGGGTCGATAGCAACTTTTTGTGAGAAACCACTTGAAATTCATTAAAAAAAATAGACAAATGTTGAATTGAAAAGATCTAGACAACACAGTTTTCTTTTTAATAAAGAAACTGGTTGTTTCCATAAATCCCATCTAGTTTGTTCTTGATGTTTTCTAAGAACTTACCTCTCCCCTGCCAAGCAACTCTAGGTTTCTAGCCCTTATACACCCCTAAATCCTAATGAAGTGTTACCTTGTCATTTTTTCTCCTTCCTCACTAGTCGTTGTCATCGTCAATGGTCTCCCTTCTTCCTCCCCCAAAACAACATCTTTTCAAGACTCCTCTTACCCTCCTCCCATTGTCGTCCTAGGCTTGGATGTCATTCTTGTTTTAGTGTCTCTTTGGACATGGCCTCCACAAAAAATGTTGCCTCCTACTCTTATTTTATCAGATTCGATGAAAAACACTTGAAAGTTTGAGGATTTCTAAAAAAACCATGTCAATAACTTTAAATACATCAATACTATAATGAGAATTTTGATGATTTTCCCTACTTTGAGTTTCAATTTAAAATTTTGAATTTGCTTGGTTTTACTGAGATTGCTCCAATGTCGAACGGTTTTTCATGAAATTGAAACTATGACTGCACTCTGTCACTCTCCACCTCGTGGATATTAAGTTCTTTCGATTTGACAATTTTTCCTTTTTTTTGAGGGGGGTTTTCTTTTCCATTTTGAGCATGATTTGTATAATTTTTTTGTTTAAATTACTTGGCTTACATTTTGAATGCAGATGATCGAGACTACCTTTTGCCGTTTTGCGGCTCCTGAAATAATTTCTGCACTGCTGTCCAAAATCGAGATTTTTTTTTTATGTTCCCATCCAGTCAAACGGGCTGGCTGCTGGAACCATTTGGTCCAGCAAGAACTGAAAATTTTTGGGCCACGTTTACAGGCCTGTGCACCACCTTTCGTAATATCCAATAAAAATACATCAAAACCGCAATCCCCCGTGTGTCTTTCCGGGTTCGTGCAACAGAGAACATCTACCAGGACAGTACACGAATGCATCTGCAAGTGTGTCTCGAGGATCATTATTTTTTTTAACAACTTTTAGTTGGAAAACACAAGACCTATCTCGGACACGCGTCCTCAAAAAATTTAAAATTTAAAACTAACGCTAAAAATATATCTTTTTTACAAACCGAACAAAGTTACTATTTAATTTGTAGTTATTTTTGTGCGGTTTAAAATGATTTTTCTTAGAATTATTAAAATAATTTCTTTACAATTTTTGAACTTTTAAGACCTCTCCTTTAAGAGATCACAATTTTCGTAAACTAAAATTTTCAGTTGCTTAAGCTGAAAATAAAAGGCCTTTCTCTCAGTAGTTCAATGTGTATCTTCAGTCATCATCTCTCTCTCATCGCATGAGAGATTTTACCTTTAGAGCAACGGATGCCCGTCCATGCATGTTTGTTTGTGTTATGCTCATATATTAAGGCTCATTTCTTTTCAGTTTCACAGCTTAACGACTTATCTATGTTTTGAAAACACACATGCTTTGAATTTTTTGAGTCCGTTTTTCACTGTTTTGAAGATGGGTTATGACGCTTTAAAAAGCAAGTCAAACGAAATGTATCCGGATCTTGAGACTACCTTGAGAAGCTCTCGAAGTTCAGTCATTTCAGTCGTTTAGTCGTTCGGCCGTTCAGATCAGCTCAAAAGAACAAGACCTAAGAGCAAAGTCCAAAAAATGCATTAAAGCTTCCCTAAACCAAATTTAGGGGGACAAAATTAATAATATGGTAAGAAATCTCTTGTCCCATTCCCTAAACTCAGAAGCTGTTTGGTTGTATAAGTATGCCTAACCAAGAACAATAAATGCAACCAACTAGTGATTGGTTGCCTGTATGGGCAGTGGCGGAGATAGGAATTTGGGGGAGTCTGAGCGACAGTATCAACTTTGCCCATTTTAGGTCGTCTGCGCGTAGGGTATGGACTAATTTTTCTATGCAATTACACAGGGCTCCATATCTTAGCGGGCCGGGAGCCCAGGCACGAGCTCAGGATCGCCGATAAGATGCAAGTAGGACACCTTGTGAGAACCCACTTGCCCACTCTAGTTCATTAGAAATGCACTAAATTAGTTAGAGCGGGCAAGTGGGTGGTGGGTACCCGCGGGGTGTTCCATTTGCATCCTTAGACACCGAGCCCGGGCTCCACCACTGTGTACGGGCATTTGGGTCAAGCTCAACTTATACAATTCACTATTGTAGGCTTGCAGCCGGCTAGCTACGTGGAATTTGGACATACAATTTAAGCCTGGCTCACGCATCCAGGGTTGGAGTGGTGAGAGCGTGCTTGGGGACGCCACTGCTACGTCCAGGGAAGAGGTAAAAATGGGGTGGTGGTGCTCTGACGAGGTCGACGGTGCTCCAAGGAGGTCACAACAAGGCACAAGGCGACAAGCCGATATTGGGACAACAACGATGCATTCAGGAAGCAATGGGCAACCATGGCGAGGGTAAAGGGTTGGATAGTCATCCAACTTTTTTAATGGGTAGGAAATCCAGTCCGACCAAAGGACTAATTTATGGCCCTATTATTTTCAGCTTAACATAGCTTAACGGCTTAACGGCTTAACGACTTATCTACGTTTTGAAAAGACGTATATGGCAGTAGCGTATCCAGATAATTGGAACGAGAGGGGCTAAAAATAAGATCTCTAAAACCAACATGTATGATATATAGACATATAGCGTAGCTATACAATTACCAATTATATTGTTGATTTACTATAGATTTTGTGATGAGGTGACTTGCTAAATAATAAAATAATATTTGTGAATTGATTTTGGACTAATATCCTAGTGGACGAAAAAAATAAAAGGAAAAGATGATTAACGATGTTAATTATGTGATGACTAATTTATTAGTAACATGATCAATAACTGTGAGATGTGATTAGTAGTAACGTGATTAAAAACTATGTGACATGATCAGTGCGCTGCTTTTGTTTGTTGTACTCGTACATCCATGCAGGTCAGCTATGCTAGGAGCGGTGTGATTAATAACTATGTGATTAAGGACGTGATTAGTGCAGTGCATGCCGCAGTCACTCCGGAAGTTTGCCGTGCGAGTAGGGCTGGAGCCCCACTAGGCCCCACAGGTGAATACGCCATATGGTTTTAGTTTTTTGAGTCCTTTTTTCACTGTCTCGAAGATGTGTCCTAACCTTTTAAAAAGCAAGTTAAACGAAATGGATGTCAATCTCGAGACTACCTCGAGAAGCTATCAAAATTCAGTTATTTCAGCCGTTCAGTTGTTCAGATTAGCCAAAAAGAACAGAGCCTAAATCTAGCCAGACCAACGAGGGATTTATTACATATATACCACTCCCAAACATGATATAATTAGTAATTTTATAATTAGTATTTTCCTCCCAAAGATTTGTGCTTTTACCCTAGTGTGTCTCACTAACATATGGGTCCAAACCTCACCTATCAATGACACTGCAATATTTTCAAATTGTTTGAATAGGCTAAACTAGTTGTTTCAGCAGGTTATATATATTGTTCAAATAGGCTAAACCAATTGTTTTAGCATGCTATATATATTGTTCCAATAGGCTAAAACAACTGTTTCACTTGGTTATACGTCCACTAGGCAAAAGTAATTGTTACAGCAGGCTAGCCATATTGTTTAACATGCTAAACTAATTGTTGCGTTAGGATAACAAATTGTTTCAGTAAATTTTTATATAGCAACATTGGTCTTGTTTTGTTCGTAAAAATACGAGGAACGCGGTGCAAATGGTTCGCGCATTGGAGGAACCAGTCAAAATCTATGGCCGTCGAAAGAGAACTGAAATTCCTTTTTGCTTACGTCATCGCTAATATCATTGCATGCAAACATGGAGGGATTCGCGAGCATGCTGTGTTAGGGGAATAACGGAGGCGAAACAATGACGGGAGATTTTTGTTCCGGTGGGGCGCCGAGTTGTTTCGGCTGGCTGGACGTGCCGTTGGTGGGCCGACCGGGCCGCGTAGGGTCGGACGTTCGTCCCCAAGTCGCCGCCATTATTTAACTCTAAAAAGGAAAATTTCTTAGCTATAACTTTTAATTTAAACTTAAGTCGCAAAGGACAAGGCCCTCGAAGCAGACACGCAAAGGACAAGGTCCGAATTTTGCGTCAAATTCTCTAGCTTCAGGAGAGAGACCTATGCAGCTGTGCTGTCTGATGGTGTATTGGGCCGAAGAACTACGCGATTAGGCATTAATGAACTTGACCTGGTTGGGACTATGAGTGAATATGGGATTATGAGTAACGTATTTAGGTATGTGAAAAGTGAAATTAGGAGCCTTGAACAATATCGAGATCAAGTTTGGGGTCAGCAATAATTGGGGACGCCCTTAATCACTACAGGAGGCGGCAAAGCCGTCGATATAAATCAGCTAACCGTCGGGTTTACCTAGTATCGACGGCTAGCCGTCGACACAAGGCCGTCGAGTAAAGGTCGTCGAGAGAAACACTTAATCTCGACGGCTAAGCCGTCGACACAAGAAGTATTGACGGCTCTACTTAATGCCGTCGATAAAGACCCCCAAACGCCGTTTCCGGTAGGGTTGGTTCAGTGCCGACGGCCGCTAAATAGCCGTCGACACTGTCTCGTGAGGGTCCCACCGAGCACTACCGTCGGATGACGTGGGCGAAAGGATTGTATCGACGGCCAATACGAAGCCGTCGACACAGAAATGTGGGCCCCACCTTGTGGACAGGCAGGACAGTATCGACGGCATATTCCTGGCCGTCGAAACAGCTTCTGCTTGCAAGGTTATCTCGACGGCCCAGTACTGGCTGTCGAGACAGTTCCATAGCAAAAAAAAAATGTTTTGTATATTGTAAAAAAATTCACAATTTCCTGCAACTGCCGCGGCTGCACCCAGCAGCAGCGACAGCCGCACCTGCAAACCCAAAATACCCCGCAATTCATATATATATCCATCGTCGCATATATGCGACCACAATTCATCCAAATCACATATATAACACATCTCCACAGAACTAAACAAAACCACATCGCCACAAACACATATAGCACATAGAAATAAAATTCGTCGACACAATCACATCGAAGTCCAAGTTCATCACCAAAAGCTATCAAATGAGAAATGCAACACGAAGTTTTCAACTAATAGTAACAAAGTCAAAAGTAAAGCTACTGATCAGGGTTGGTTGGCTGAGGATCGTTCTCCGGCGGGTTCTCTGGAGGATTACGTGGCTGGGTGAACATCGGCGGCGCGCTCGCGAAGAGGTCGGTGACCCAGTTGGGATTTTTCTGGCTCACCGATGTCTCTCCTCCCTCCTGGCCACGAATTTCACCTTGAGCCGCTGAACCAGAACCCTGCATGTGTACAAAACATTTGGTTATTAGTTCGTCACATTTGAATGGTTCCAAACATGAATTAATATGAGTTAATGACTTACCGTCTCCATAACAAACGGCAAGCCACCATGTGGGCGAGCTGGACCCACGTATTCGTCTGGTGGAGTAGTGTGGCTGCCGTAAGGGATGTAGGGAGCCGGTGTCCATCCACCGCGAAACGGTGGCGGACCCCGTAGAAGGCCGGCCCGCCAGCTGTACCACTGGGACCAGCCTAAATTTTTTTGCACACCGGACTTGTGAATGAAATTGCAATAAAAGACATGTGGATGGATAGTACTAGGTTTAAGGACAATATCCCGCCCAGTCGAGAGAGCGACTCCAGATAGGCGAACCTCTGCTCGAACTCATATCGTTGCCTCGCCATCTCCGCCTCCTGCCTTTGTCTGGCTTCTTCTTGGGTCCTCAGGCTCTCCCTCATCGCCTGCATCATCTGTCTGCTCTCCTCCTTCTCCCGCTCCCTCTCCTCCCTCTCCCGCTGCCTCTCCCTCTCAATGCGGGCCTCGAAGGCGCATCGGCTCTCCGTTTGAGAGTGGGCAGCCCTCACCTGAGGCATGTAATCCTCAGACATGTAAAAAAGCGATGTTAGTGGTTACAAAATATGATATAAGCTGACACGTACATAAAGTAGTCAGTATCATACCTCAGGTGGTCCCCTCCGATCGCTAGCCTCCCATGAGCCTTCCCGCCCATAGCCTCATGTATGACCAGAGGGTCAAGGGGCTCTTCCTGCTCAATGCTTAAGTCTACTAGGTGATGGGCTGGGTCTTGGTCTCGGAGCGAGACCACTTTCTTGGGCTCCTTTTTGGGCTGATTTTAATTCTACTGATAACAGTGCTAGCCCGAGTGCATGTAATCCTCTTTTTCGTGATTAATAAAGTTTGTCACGTGGTTTTCTCAAAAAAAAAAGGTAAGTAGCCAGCGTGGTATCAGACCCAGATGACCATGAGCACGTTAGAGGGTAGAGGGAAAACGGTCAATCCAAGTGCAATTTCTAATTGTAGCAGTTTCATAGATTTTTAAACCAACAACATGTTCTTTGAGATATGTTTGCCAGTTATTCTTTCTTTTGTTTCCTTTTTCGCAGATGGTCATTGGATAAATGGATTAGAGGGGTCTCAAGATTTTCATCTGGCAACTGACAGGCAAGCGCTATTTCTCCCGTTGCAACGCACGGGCATTTCTGCTAGTACATCAAAACCGCAAATCCCCCGTGTGTCTTTCCGGGTTCATGCAACAGAGAACATCTACCAGGGCAGTGCACACATGCATCTACACGTGCGTGTTTCGATGGATCATTATACTCTCTCCGGTCACAAAAAGAAGTCGCCGTTGAATTTTGGACACACCTTTGACCATTCGTCTTATTCAAAAAAGTTATATAAATATTATTTATTTTGTTATGATTTGGTTTATTATTAAATGTATTTTATGTTTGACTTATATTTTTACATATTTGAACTAAATTTTTGAATAAGACGAATGGTCAAAGACGTGTCCAAAAGTCAACGGCGACTTCTTTTTATGACCGGAGGTAGTAATTTTTTTGAACTTTTAAGACCTCTCCTTCAAGAGATCACAATTTTCGCAAACTAAAATTTTCAATTGTTTAAGCTGAAAATAAAAGGCCTTTCTCTCGGTTGTTCAATGTGTATCCGCAGTCGTCATCTCTCTCTCTCATCGCATGAGAGATTTTACCTTTAGAGCAACGGATGCCCGTCCATGCATGCTTATTTGTGTTATGCTTATATGTTAAGGCCCGGTTCTTTTCGGTTTAATAGCTTAACGATTTAACAGCTTAACGACTTATCTATGTTTTGAAAACACATATCCGTTTTTTCACTATTTTGAAGGTGGGTTCCGACGCTTTAAAAAGCAAGTCAAACGAAATGTATCCGAATCTTGAGACTGCCTTGAGAAGCTCTCCAAGTTTAGTCATTTCAGTAGTTCAGCCGTTCAGATCAGCTCAAAAGAACAGGGCCTAAGAGCAAAGTCCAATAAAAGCATTAAAGCTTCCCTAAACAAAATTTAGGGGGACAAAATTAATAATATGGTAAGAAATCTCTTGTCCCATTCCCTAAACTCAGAAGCTGTTTGGTTGTATAAGTATGCCTAACCAAGAACAATAAATGCAACCAACTAGTGATTGGTTGCCTGTATGGGCAGTGGCGGAGATAGGAATTTGGGGGAGTCTGAGCATAAGCCTAACCGACAATATCAGCTTTGCCCATTTTAGGTCGTCTGCGCGTAGCGTATGGACTAATTTTTCTATGCAATTACACGGGGCTCAATATCTTAGAGGGCTGGGCGCTCGGGCACGAGCTCAGGGTCGTCGGTAGGATGCAAGTAGGACACCTTGTGGGTACCCACTTGCCCACTCTAGTTCATTAGAAATGCACTAAATTAACTAGAGCGGACAAGTGGGTGGTGGGTACCTGCGAGGTGTTCCATTTACATCCCTAGATGCCGAGCCCTGGCTCCGCCACTTTGTACGGGCATTTGAGTCAAGCTCAACTTATACAATTCACTGTTGTAGGCTTGCAGCCGGCTAGCTACCTAGAATTTGGACATACAATTTAAACCTGGCTCACGCATGCGGAGTGGTGAGAGCGTGCTTGGGGACACCACTGCTATGTCTAGGGAAGAAGTAAAAATGGGGTGGTGGTGCTCTAACGAGGTCGACGACGCTCCAAGGAGGTCACAACAAGGCATAAGGTGACAAGTCGATATTAGGACAGCAACAATGCATCCAGGAAGCAATGGGCGACCATGGCAAGGGTAAGGGTTGCAGCTCAAGCGCCATGATGGTGCCGCCATGGGTGCGTGTGGGGAATGGGTTGGATAGTCATCTAACTTTTTTAATGGGTAGGAAATCCAATCTGACCAAAGGACTAGTTTATGGCCCTATTATTTTCAGATTAACAGCTTAACGACTTATCTACGTTTTGAAAAGACATATGTGGCAGTGGCGTATCCAGATAATTGGAACGAGAGGGGCTAAAAATCTGATCTCTAAAACCAACATATATGATATATAGACATATAGCGTAGCTATACAATTACCAATTATATTGTTGATTTACTATAGATTTTGTGATGAGGTGACTTGCTAAATAATAAAATAATATTTGTGGATTGATTTTGGACTAATATCCTAGTGGACAAAAAAAGGAAAAGATGATTAACGATGTTGATTATGTGATGACTAGTTAATTAGTAACATGATCAATAACTGTGAGACGCGATTAGTAGTAACGTGATTAAAAACCATGTGACGTGATTAGTGCGCTGCTTTTGTTTGTAGTACTCGTACATCCATGCAGGTCAGCTAGGCTAGGAGCGGTGTGATTAATAACTGTGTGATTAAGGACGTGAGGGCATGTACAACGTCATTGATGGCACCCGTCTCTACAGCCTATCCAGGGGGTAAAATGAAAAAAATCCAATGAGTTGACTCTTCTGGGAGAGACGGACTCTCGGCGTAGCTCCCAAAGCCACAGAGTCGAGGCCATCCGCATTGTACGACCTCAGTGGTCTCTTCCCCCCTCCCGATGCTCACACGCCTAGGATGATGACATCGCCGTTGCAGCTCGCGCGAGGAGAAGGATGCTGCAGGCAAGTCCAGCACAAAATCCCCAAATCCACCGAAATCCGTCGCTAACTCCATCCAAATCCATCCCCAAATCCACCAAAATCAGTCCCCAAATCCATCCCCAAATCCACTGAAATCAGTCCCAAAATCCATCCAAATCCATCCCCAAATCCTCGTCCACAGCGCGAGGAGAAGGTCGCGCGGCTCGCGGGCAAGGAGGACGCCACCGCCGTCGCCCGTGCGCGAGAAGGACGCCGCCGCCCACATCGCCGCCGTCCCGCCCGCACGTGAGAGGAGGGTGCCGCCGCCACCGCCGTCGCCTGGGCGCGAGAGGAGGGCGTCGCCGCCGTCACTCGCGGGCCAGAGGAGGGCGTTGCCGCCGCCGTCGCCACCCACGCGTGAGGAAGTGGACGCCGCCGCCGTCTCCCGTGCGAGGTGGAGGGCGCCGTCACCGTCGGTCGCGCCCTCGCGCGTGGAGGAGAAGACGCTGTCTCCAGTGCGTGTGTCAGTTGCGGTTGTGTCGGTGAGTGGGATTAAATGTGCTAGCTTGTTGGGATTAAATGTGCAATTGTAACCTTGTGTCTCTCCTTTGTATTGTGTGGTCTCTTACACTTAGAAAAACGTGCTAAGAGACTCTTTTGGACTCTCCTTTGTACATGCCCTGATTAGTGCAGTGCATGCCGCAGTCACTCCAGGAGTTCGCCGTGCAAGTGGGGCTGGAGCCCCACTAGGCCCATCGGCCCATCGATGAATACGCCATATGCTTTTAGTTTTTTGAGTTCGTTTTTTCATTGTCTCGAAGATGGGTTCTAACATTTTAAAAAGCAAGTCAAACAAAATGGATGCAAATCTCGAAACTACCTCGAGAAGCTATCGAAATTCAGTCATTTCAGTCGTTTAGTTATTCAGATCAGCCAAAAAGAATGGAGCCTAAATCTAGCCAAACCAACGAGGGATTTACATATATACCACTCCCAAACATGATATAATTAGTATTTTCCTCCCAAAGATTTGTGCTTTTACCCTAGTGTGTCTCACTGACATATGGGTCCAGACCTCACCTATCAATGACACAAATGAGGCCAAATGCACACACTGCAATATTGTTGGTGGGGTAAATAGTTAAATACATGAATCCCCCCTCCGCAAATATTGACAATTTCATATTTGTCACTCGTATGTCACTAGCCGCGAGTCATGGGCCTACATATTGTGATATGGAGAATGACAAATATGGGATTGTCCATCTTTGAAGTGACATATATGAGATCATATCTTAGTTTTTATAGAACGGAATATATTATATTTATTTGAAAAAAATTATAAAATTTGTATATCAGCAGGGAAGAGCATAACAGACTAGTTGTGAATCGTGAGTCCAAAACATGGTCTTGTTCGTTTTGGTTGCAAACGGCTAAAAACAAATTTGTAAAAAAGTTATGACCCCAAAGATAGGTCTTGTAGAGTCCAAAGACCCTATAACCACAACACCAAATACAAAAATATTATATTATTTAACTCCAAAAAACTATAACTTTTAATTTAAACTTAAGTCGCAAAAGACAAGGCCCACGAAGCAGACACGCAAAGGACAAGGTCCGAATTTTGGCTGGCGTCAAATTCTATAGCTTCAGGCGAGACCTGTGCGAATGTGCTGTCTGATGGTGCCTTAAAACAAGCTTTATTGGGCCGAAGAACTACGCGATTAGGCATTAGACCGTACCCCACTTACTTGTAAATAATCCAAGAAACATGACCGGTATAGGGACTACTAAGGGAACTAAAGAAACAAGAACAACAACGACTAGTTCATCTGCCAATATATTCCCGAAAAATCGAAAACTAAGCGACAATGGTTTTGTGAATTCTTCTAATGGCCTTGACCTGGTTGGTGGCTATGCAAACTCCCCCTGGCCCATATAAGGTCGACTGAACCCTTTTTTTCAGTCATTAATGGGGTATGCGCCTCTTTGACACAAATATGGCATTAGTGTAAAATCAGTCTAAAACATACGGTGGAGTGGATTTTAAGCTTAATTGAAAATAAAACAATTTGGCTTTTTTTGCCTAGTTATGTGTTGTTACAAATAAGATAAACTAAGTGGACTAGGTTTAATCAACCTCTTAAATTAGTCCAGCTTAACATTTAATCCCCTTCAGTCTAGTGAACTTTTTTGTTCAACTAGTAAGCGTGCACGTGCAAAGCACGTCAGAGATAATATAACTAAGATTTATGAATTCATCTCCACCGAGAAGCGGCAATAACAGAAAAAATAGATAAAAAAAATTGCCATGTTCTTTTCAGCTTTAATGAATAAAAACTATCACTGTAAATTTTTTATTTTATATAAGCCAAACGATGTAGTACTTTGTAATTATTTTTATGAGGTTTTAAATGGTCTTTTTTAGAGTTTCAAAAATATTTTTTTCTTAATTTTCAGAACACCGAGGACTCCGTCGAGTTGTCAATTTTTTCAGCTTAAAATTTTTTAGCTACTTTCAACTCAAAAGAACATGGCCCGTGCCCTTGGCTTAGTGGAAGGCCAGAAGAAGAGGTAGAGCTTAGGGTGGGGCGCATGGGGAGCTCTGGGCCAAGTCGTCGTTTAATAGTAAAGACCTCGTACATGTAGTATTAGACATTTAAGCCCAAAAAGGAAGTAATCGGTGTATGTGAACAAGTTGCTGCAGATGCACTTATGGATGCTGCACATGTGGTGGGCGGCACTCTGACATGTGTGATGGCTCGCTTAGTTACCACTGTCACACAAGCCATCACATAGTTAGCACTTCCACTTGAGGTATCACGTAGGCTAGCTGCGGGTAGGACATTAGGATGAGATCAGTTTCTTTCAAATTAGGTTGTGAGAACGGTTCATCTCTTCATGCCGTCTAATCAACGCGACGACACCTTCTCTGCCATCCCAGTGCTAGCCCCAAAAAGGGTTATAAATATTGAATCTGGGATTAAGATTGGCGTATTTAGGTATGTGAAAGTGAAATTAGGAGCCTTGAACAGTATGGAGATCAAGTTTGGGGTCAGCACTAATTGGGGACGCCCTCAATTTCTCAATTCTCCAATCTCTCTAGGCCTTCACTCGATCTCGGCCTCTCCACAATTTTGCGCGTGCGTCGGTGGCGCTAACGCTCGGAGCGGCAACGCCGTGCGGACATTACCACGACTGGTAAAGTGCAAATTCCGATTACAAATCTCCGATTGTCCATGATTTATATTATGCCATCGAGTAACACTTTCGTATGGTGGTACCTAATTCCCATGATTGAACGGATTGATCTGCTAGCGGATTTTATAAACATAATGAAGAGCATCCGTGCCAAAATCAAAACCATCTTTGTTGAGTCTAGACAGCAATAAGGGCCTGAGCTAGCTGAACATGAACAAAGATCATTGTGATTTCTAATTTTACCGGTAAATGTAATCCACTAACTCTTGTGAAGTAATTATAGTGCATCTATATTCCTCACATAGTTTATTAATTATGAATTTTTCAAATTCGAAGGTTAAATTAACATCCTTACAATTTTATTATTTTCTCCATCATTCCACAAACTAAAGTAATTTCCTCATTTTTTCTATAAGGCAAATTTTTTTGTAAATACTTAATTTATGTAGCCCGCGTGCGCATACGAGGAGACAACCCACGCTAGCTAGCTGCTCGTACGTACGCACCAACCATTTTTTGATTATGCTAATTTTGATTTCTCTTTTTTTTGTATCTTTTTCATCCGAAGTCCAAATCGCGTAGTACAAATTTCATAATTCATCTAAATTCCTAACGAACTCATTTTAAATACTTTTTTATTTTTTTTATTATTATTGGTACAATTGTTCCATTAGGCAAGATAGATTGTTCCGGAAGACTAGACTTATTGTTCTAGCAAGCAAGATAGATTGTTCCAGTAGATATACAAGTTGTAGTTCATCAAACTAGACATTTTGTTTCAATTGGGTTGGCCTATTGATCCAGCATACCAAATACATTGTTTCAACAGGTATAAAGTTGTTACAGCAGGCAAGATTGATTGTTTGGAGAGGCTAGACCCATTGTTCCAGCAGGCAAGATAGATTGTTCCGGGAGGCTAGACTCATTGTTCCAACGGACAAACTTTATTGTTTCAGTAGGCAAACTTTATTGTTCCAGTAGGCAAAACCTTATTTGTTTCAGGAGACAAAAGTTATTGTTGCAGAAGTGTCGGGAATAAAATCACGGCCCATTGCCATGGCCCACTCCCTGACGGCCCATTCGAACAGCCTACCAGGGCCCAGCTCCCTGGAAGGTTCTATCTGGCCCATGAGCATCCTGCCGGACAGCCTCCTAGCTGGCATGATGCGTAACGGCCAAGGCTTCGTGTTTGAGTCCGTCTCGAACAGGAGTTCTGCACGGCTACGTGAAGACCCGGACGTAGTTTCCCGGATTGGACTGGGAGTCGTGATCCCCAAGACTAGGAGTATGCCTTATCTGCCTCGGGATATATTTGGCATGTCGAGTTCGTTATGATCTCGTAGTTAGCCCGGCCCGATATTCCCTCGGTAGGTCGGTTTGCTCCGCACTATATAAACCAGCCCCTACGGCCGTTGAGAGGGGCCAGAAGATCAGCGCTTACCAGAAGATCGCATAATACTTTCTGTACACATATAATCTCGCCGCGACTTG